>PVHT021183541.1:2554939-2632610 GCA_004024745.2 Catagonus wagneri | reverse complement strand
TCAAAAAGCATAATTAGTGTAAAATATATTTGGCAGGAAAATGTCAAAGATTATGCACACTATTATATATCATTATATATTTCTGAGTTATTAAATATTAAATAATTATTAAATATTAATGTTTAATATTATTAAATATTAAATGTTCCTAAATGAAGTCAATTCCTTCTGATGCTCAAATTGTCCCAAATTCGACCAATTCCTAGAATTTTATATGCTGACAACTAAGTTTAAAAAAAAATTAAAACACTATATAAGAGATACACCCGTTTTTAACCTCCAGACTGTATAAGTTCTATAGAAGGCCCTTTGCATTTCTCTCCCTTACAATTCTGACAACCTTGGTCCACTAGTACAGAGTCAGAGGCACAACTGTGGCCAGAATGCAGTCAGTCAATTCCCAGGCTGCTTTCCACTTCACAAAGGAACCCGAGTGCCAAAACGTCTCCCATTCCACCCCAGGTTCCCTTAGAGGTAAGTCAATTTCCTCCTTCCTTTCTGTATAAAGGAGGAAATCACTGCCCTTCCTTCCCGAAGAGGTGCTAGGAGACGCAGCTGAAAAATGGACATGAGAGCACTTTAATCAACTTTGTAAGACTGTGTACAAATCTATAGACTCCAATTGATAAGTAACCCCTTCCTTTCCTCCCAGGACCCTCAGCCAATCCTTTACAGGTTCTCCATTGAGTTCAGCATGTCTTCCCTTTCTCAGAATTAACTCCCACCTCTCAATTCCATGCCCTGATTTTTTTTTTTTTTTTGGTCTTTTGTTATTCTAGAGTCGGACCCGTGGCATATAGAGTTTCCTAGGCTAGGGGTCCAACAGGAGCTGTAGCTGCCAGCCTATGCCACAGCCATAGCAACGCGGGATCCGCGTCCGCGACCTACATCACAGCTCATGGCAACGCTGGATGGATCCTTAACACACTGAGCAAGGCCAGGGATCGAACCTACAACCTAATGGTTCCCAGTCGGATTTGTTAACCACTGAGCCACGACGGGAACTACAACCATGCCCTGATTTTGATTTGCCCCTTAGGTCATCTCTCCCTCAAATTACCCCCCATACCTTTTTTATTTCTCTTCAGATAAATCATCCATTTCTACCCTTCTGACAGCTCCCTCATTAATTCTAGTTTAATCCTCACTCAAAACTACCTGCTGCCCCAACCCCTTGGATCAACTCTTCTGGTACATTTAGGGCCTCCTAACACTCCAGTCCTTCAAACAGCAATCCCTAAACTCCATCAACCTCACCTGGGTCTTCAGGCCCATTCTCATTTAATTTCCAATCTTCTATTTCAAGTGCCTTTAATCCTCAGACCAATGCTCGCTAATGCCTCGTGATGTGCCCAATCACAGGAAGACCCCACACACCTGAAATGAACCTGGAGTAACCCAACCTCACCACACCCACCATGCACACACTCACCAAAAAATTCTAGAAGCTCCCACACCTCAAACTAAATTCTCCTGACTTGTCTGCCTCCCCAACCCCTAGATCAATTAATTCTACACTCTGTACTCATTCACATAACTACTCCCCATCACCCTGGCTTCAGCTATGAACTCAACCATTCACATATTTCTACTGAGATGTATAGTTAACATCTAAAACACAATCCAAGACTTCCCGTGTGGTTCAGCTGGTGAAGTATCTGGCACTGTCACTGCAGCAGCCCAGGTCACTGCTGCGGCAAGGGTTCAATCCCCGGCCCAGAAACTTCCACATGCCGCAAGCACAGCCAAAACAAACAACAAAAAACATAAATCAAAAGAGGAGCCCTGATTCTTCCCCCACCCCACCAAACCTACAGTCTCCCCCATCTCAGTCAGGAAGGCCACGTCCATCTTTCCTCTTGCTCAGGCCAAAAACCTTGGAACCATCCTCGAGTTCTGACTCTCACCAACCCACACACTGAATCCTTCGGCAAAACCTGTCTCCTCTACCTTCAAATTACCCAGAATATGTTTTTGACCCCTTTTCTAGAGTTCCAAGCCACTGTTACTTTCATCTCAAGGGGATTACTGAGCAGCAGCAGCCTCCTAACTGGAATCCTTACTTCCACCTATGCCCACTCAACCTACTCTCCAAAGCAGCAAGAGTGATGCTTTCCAAACACAAATCAGATCACGCCTAGGCTCAAAACTCTCCAACGGGTTTCCCAGCAAATTTAAAATAAAGAAATCTACTCATTCGGTTCCAGTCACCCTGATGCTCCAATATGCCAAGCATGTTCTGGCCTCCAGGGTGTTACACTTGCTGTTCTCTATACTAGGAAGGTCCTTCCAGATGGCTCTTTCCTTTCACACAGGTCCAAGGCTCGCCCACAGGTGTTACCTCTTCAGAGGCCTCCCCTGGCCACCCTCTCAAAACAGCTCTCCCACCTCACCATCCTTATTGATCTTCTTCTCCTGCTTTATCGTCTCCCTAGCACTTGCATTCCTTAATATTTTGTTATTTATGGTTACTGCCTCCTCTGTAGAATATAAGCTCCAGGTGGGTAAGGAGTCTGCCCTAGTTCACTGATCCACACTCAGTACCCATTAACAGTGCCCGTGGCAGGTGCTCAATCAATAGCTGATTAAATCAATCACCTCTTTCAAAGACCTCACGCCCTCCGATAATTTCTCCTCCATGCCCAAAGATGCCCAATCCCGTCCTCTCTGGACACGCCCCCAACATCTAGACAAAAGCAACCTCTTCAGGTACCTCCTGCCCCCCTAGACTCCTCAAACCTGTCAGGACTCCCACTTGAAATAACTTGCTCCAAAACGCCTCAAAACCCCTCATTCTTTCAGCCTGGCCCACACTTTAGAGGCCACAAGAATGAATGGAAGCTCGCATCTGTTCAGTTCGCCACTCTCCGCAGCCGCCAGCAGAGAAGACGTTCCCTATGAATGAATGAACTACGACCCCCCCTTTCATCCTTTCCATGCATTCAGGGCCTCTCCTTTACTCTAAGCCTCCCCTCGACCTGAATCTAAATTCCAGCATCACTCCCTCCAAGCGTCGAGCCCCCGAGTCTGAATCCTCGCGAACGCTCCTGGCTCCCCCACCTCCCCTTCTAGAAGCCGCCAATCCCTTGGAACGACCCTCCCACCACCCTGGGACGTCCTCGCTTCCCATACCTTCCGAAGAAACATCCCAAATGAAACCCTCCAGTCCTCTCAGGAAGGCGACCATGCCCGGGTACATGATTCCCGCCTCCTCTCTTCAAAGTCGACGCTCTAGCTCCCCGAGGGCCGCCAACGCCTCAGGCCAGACACCCCCTCCAAACCCTCAGCCCCAAAAGCCGCGCCGGCTCTGACCGTTTTTGGGCCTCCAATCCCCAGAGACGAATCTGCCGGTCATACTGCGCCGCCTCCTCCTCGCTGATACCGCCGCCCGCCTCCTCCTTCTCCACCATGGCGCTGGCTCTCGCTGCCTCAGCTCGGGTCAGGTTCACAGCGACCGCCCGCCGGCCCCACACGCCGCCAACCGCCGCCGGCCGCGCTCCTGGGCCCGGTCTGCGCCTGCGCGGGAACCGCGCCTGCGCAGTACCTCCCCCACCGCCCCCACCGGCCCGGGAGCCTGGAACCACGTGGACCTCCTTAGCCTCCAAGGCCCGTGGGCTGGCGGGCAGGACAGCCAGTCACGTGACAGAGGCTGCTGCCAATCCCGGCCGAAAAACTGCAGGGCTTCTGAACCCACGAGGATACCCAAGTGATCATTTGTGAGTCTATTAATTCAGTAAGGGAGCGTTTGCTGAAATCCCAGCAGTGGGGTTCTTTTGAAAATAGAGTGTCAGTAAATATAGTCCTGTCCAAAGGGAGCTTACGTTCTATTGAGGAGGGCCCAGAGGAAAAAAAATAGAAGAAAATTAAAACAGGATATGGCACTACACGGTGACAGTAGTGGCCAGAGACGTTCTCTCAGAGAAGATGCCATTGAGCAGAGATCTGAAGGGAACTGTAGAAACAAGCTATGTAAATAACTGGGGATGGAGCATTTCTGGACAGGAGAACCGCAGGTGCAAAGGCCCTGAAGCAGATGCTTGATGACACAATTGAGGAGTCCATGAAGAGGGCAGGGCAGCTGGAACAGAGTGAGACGGTGGCAAATGATAGGAGATAAAATCATAATATGAAGCAGGTGGGGAATCATAAGCCCTTGTAGGTTAGTGATAGCTAAGGTGTATTTTCTGTAGGCAAAGTGCCTTTTCATTATCCATTCAACAAATAATTACTGAATACATGTTGATTGTCAACCATCAATCTCTGTGCTAGCAATAGAGCAGTGAAAAAGAAAAATAGGAGTCCCCACTGTGGTACAGGGGGTAAAGAATGCTGTTACCAGAGCTGTGGCGTAGGTCATAGCCACAGCCTAAGTCACACCTGCGGCTCAGATTCAGTCTCTGGTCCGAGAACTTCCAGATGCCAAGTGTGCAGCCAAAAAAAAAAGGAAAAAAAAATAGCTGCCCTCTCATGTAGAGTAATGGGCCTTACGTGGATGGATTATTTCTCTAACCCTTGTGAGAGTAGAGAATTTCGTTAATAGTCCCATATCATAGCTAAGGAGTCTGAGGTCCAAAGTATTAGTAGCCTGAACGAAGTCTTACATCATAGAAGTAGTGAAGCTAGGATTCAAATCCAGCCTGTGTGGCACACATAGTTCAACAAGAGGTTACACTGCTGGTGGTACATTAAGCTCCTACTATGTGCTCTGATCTTATCCAGTGGGTACACACTCTGTGAACCTCAGAAATAGATCTTTTCTCCCCTTTACAATATGACTCTGGGACTAGAAAACGGTAGCAATTCATCCCAGGTCAAAATATCATTAAAAAGAATTCCCATTGTGGCTCAGCCAAAACAAATCTGATTAGCATCCATGAGGACGCAGGTTCGATCCCTGGCCTTACTCAGTGGGTTAAGGATCTAGCGTTGCTGTGAGCTGTGGTGTAGACCGCAGACTCGGCTCAGATCTGGTCTTGCTTTGGCTGTGGTGTATGCTGGCAGCTGCAGCTCCAATTCGACCCCTAGACTGGGAACCTCCATATGCCGCACGTGCAGCCCTAAATAGACAGAAACAGAAAACAAAAACAAATGTGACTGATACCTACTCTATTGGCTACTGATGTGAAATTACATAGAAATGTAGCAACTTAATAACTATTTATCATCTCTTACTCTGTGAATCAGTAATTCAGGAGCAGTTTGGGTGGACAGTTCTGGCTCAAAGTGTCTCCTGAGGATGTAGTCAGATGCCAGCTGGGGACTGCATGTTGGCCAGGGATCAGACATGCACCACAGCTGCAGCTGTAACCACAGCAGTAACCATACCAGATCCTTAACTCGCTGTGCCACCAGTGGAACTCCCGGGGCTGCAGCCTTCTGAGGACAAGCCGGGGAAGATGCCCTTCCAAAGTGACTCACAGAGTTACCACTGTGGTGTAGTAGGTTAAGAACCTGACTGCATCGGCTTGGGTCTCCGTGGAGGAGCAAGTTTGATCCCTGGCCCAGCGCAGTGGGTTAAAGGACCCGGCCCAGAGTACCTGTCGTGGCGCAGCTGTTAACAAATCCAACTAGGAACATGAGGTTGTGGGTTCGATCCCTGGCCTTGCTTACTTGTTCAGTGGGTTAAGGATCTAGCGTTGCCATGAGCTGTGGCGTAGGCCAGCAGCTGTAGCTCTAATTCCACCCCTAACCTAGGAACCTCCATATGGTGCGGGTGCAGCCCTAAAAACCAAAACGAAAAAAAAAAAAAGGTGACTCACATGGTTGGCAAATCAAATTGCTGCTGGAGTGTCCTCGTGACATGGCACTGGCATCCCCAAGAACAAGTGATCCTTCAGGGCAGGCTGAAAGCAGGAATGCTTTTTATGCCTCAGCCCTGAAAGTCACACATGGTCACCAGTATCCTGCTGCCCAGTACTGGTCAGCTCTGTTCATTATGGGAGGGGATGATGAAAGTATGTAATTATTAGGGGGCAAGGATCATTTGTGGACAATCTTGAAGGTTTGTCACCACATCATCTATGTGTCATACCCTGTGATGATACGGTGAACAAGGGAAAAGGATATGCCCTGACTGGTGCTGACACAAGAAGGGAGGCAGTGCTTCATCAATCAAAGAATTATTCGCTGTGGAGTTCCTGCTGTGGCTCAGTGGTAACAAACCTGACTAGTATCCATGAGGATGTGGGTTTGATTGTTGACCTCGCTCAGTGGGTTAAGGATCCGGTGTTGCTCTGAGCTGTGGTGTATGTTGCAGATGAAGCTTGAATCTGTGGCGGCTGGTAGCTAAAGCTCCAATTCAACCCCTAGCCTGGAACTTCCTTATGCAGAGGGTGCGGCCCTGAAAAGCAAAAATAATAATAATAATAATAATAAACTATTATTATTATTATTATTCACTAGTTCAACTACTCAGCAAATATTTACCACATCTTGACTATGTGTTGGACTTTGTGCCAGGTTCTGGGGCTATAATCCTTATAAAAATGGACACATTCGGAGTTCCCGTTGTGGCTCAGCAGGTTAAGAACCCCACTAGCATCCATGAGGATGTGGGTTAGTTCCCTGGCTTTGCTCAGTGGATTAAAGGATCTGGTGTTGCTGCAAGCTGTGGCATAGATTGCAGATGCAGCTCGGATCTGGCGTTGCTGGGGCCCTGGGGCTGCAGCTCAGATTCCATTCTTAGCCTGGGGACTTCCGTATGCCACAGGTTTGGCCCTAAAAAGACAAAAAAAGAAAAAAAAATGGACACACTCCTGGAGTTCTCCTAGTGGTTCAGTGGGTTAAGGATCCAATGTCATCAGGCCTGGGGCTCTGGTCACGGCTGTGGCGGGGCTCCATCCCTGGCCTGGGTGCTTCCACACGGGGCAGGGCCAAAAAAAAATGGACACACTCCTGCTTTAGGGGGGACCACAGCCCAGTAGGAGAGATAAAATAGTGGCATAAAAAAGCTAAATAGGGGAGTTCCTGTCGTGGCTCAGTGGTTAATGAATCCGACTAGGAACCATGAGGTTGCAGGTTCAATCGCTGGCCTCACTCAGTGAGTTAAGGATCCGGCATTGCCATGAGCTGTGGTGTAAGTCGCAGACACGGCTTGGATCCCGCATTGCTGTGGCTGTGGTATAGGTCGGTAGCTGTAGCTCCGATTAGACCCCTAGCCTGGGAACCTCCACATGCCTCAGGTGCAGCCCTAAAAAGCAAAAAAAAAAAAAAAAAAAAAAAAAAAAATATATATATATATATATATATATATGATAGGAAGAGTTCCCACTGTAGTGCATGAGTTAAGGGTCTGGTGTTGTCACAGCTGTGGTATAGGTTTCACCCACAGCTCAGATTCAGTCCCTGGCCCAGGAACTTCTATATGACATAGATAAAAGTGGCCAAAAAAAAAAAAATGTAGATATGTTGGGAGTGAATGCTGGGGAGTTCCCATCTGCATTGCCATGAACTGTGGTGTAGGTCGTAGACGCAGCTCAGACCTGGCATTGCTGTGACTGTGGCGTAGACCGGCAGCTGTAGCTCCGATTAAACCCCTAGCTTGGGAACTTCCTATGCCGCGGGGGTGACTCTAAAAAAAAGAGAAAAAGTCAACCATTGCTGTTTCTACCACAGCACAGTGAGTTAAGAATCTGACTGCAGTGGCTTGCATTGCTGCAGAGGTTCAGGTTCAATCCCTGGCCTGGTGCAGTGGGTTAAATGATCCAGTATTGCCACAGCTGGGACCCATGCCAAAGCTGTGGCCCAGAATTCAGTCTCTGACCTAGGAATTTCCATATGCCCTGGGTGTGGGCTTTAAAAAGAAAAAAAAAGCTAAACATTGAATTACCACAGGACCCAGCAATTTCACTCTTAGGCATATACACAGAGGAATTGAAAGCAGAGCCTCAAACAAATGCTTGTATGCCAATCTTCTTGGCAGCATTATCCACAATAGCCAAAGATGAAACAACCCAATCCACCATCAGGTGATAAATGGTTAAACAAAATGTGGTATATATATATATGTATATATATATATTTTTTTTTGTCTTTTTGCCTTAATGTAGAGCCACACCCTCGGCATATGGAGGTTCCCAAGCTAGGGGTCTAACAGGAGCTGTAGCTGCTGGCCTTCGCCACAGCCACAGCAACGCGGGATCCAAGCTATGCCTGCAACCTTCACCACAGCTCACGGCAACGCCGGATCCTTAACCCACTGAGCAAGGCCAGGGATCGAACCCACAACCTCATGGTTCTTAGTCAGATTTGTTAACCACTGAGCCACGAAGGGAACTCCCAATAAAATGTGGTATATTGATACAATGGAATACTATGCACCCATAAAAAGGATGCAACACTGCTATGTGCCATAACTTGGATTAACCTTGAGAACTTTATGCTAAATAAAAGAAACAGATACAAATGGTGATTAAAAAAAAGAACTAGGTAATAGTGATAACTGCATGATATATTGACTATATTAATGCCACTGAATTGTACACTTAAAAATGGTTAAAATGGGAGTTCCCATTGTGGCACGGTGGAAACAATCCAACCAGTATCCACGAGCATGTGGGTTTCATCCCTGGCCTCCCTGAGTGGATTAAGGATCTGATGTTGCTGTGGGCTGTGGTGTAGATCACAGACGCGGCTCGGATCCCCCGTTGCTGTGGCTGTGGCGCAGGCCGACAGCTACAGCTCCGAGTTGACCCCTAGCCTGGGAACCTCCATATGCAGAGGGTGCAGCTCTAAAAAGAAAAAAGAAAAAAATAGGTTAAAATGATGGATTTTATGTTCTATATTTTTACCACAGTTTTTTTTAAAAAATTAATAATGTAGGAGTTCCTATTGTGGCTCAGCAGTTAACGAATCTGACTAGCCTCCGTGAGGATGCAGGTCTGATTCCCGGCCTTGCTCAGTTGCTCAGTGAGTTAAGGATCCGGTGTTGTCATGAGCGTGGTGCAGGTCGCAGGTGTGGCTCAGATCCTGCGTTGCTGTGACTTTGGTGGAGGCCAGCAGGTATAGCTCCGATTCGACCCCTAGCCTGGGATTCTCCATATGCCGTAGGTGTGGCTCTAAAAAAATAAATAAATAAAATAATGTAATATACCCCAAATGATTGAATTGTACACTTTAAACAAGTGACTTGCATGATTTGTGAATATCTCAGTGAGGCTGCTTTTTTAAAAAAAGGAAGTGGTCAACTTCCACTTTCAATTTCTTGGGTCATTTGCTCTTAACCCCAGCCTCCATGCTGGCAGAAGCCAAAACAACCTATAGAGAAGGACACATGGAGAATACTAAAGTTTCTGACCCTTGGCCAGGCCAGCAGCCCTGCCAGCACCATCTCGCAGGCCTTATGAGTGAGCCATCATGGAAGGAGGTCCTCTGGCAGACAGTCAAGTCACCCCAGAGGGAGGAGAGAAGCCATTCTTGCCAAGCCCTGGCCAAAGTGCAGATATATACATAAAATGAATGCTTGCTGTTGAGCCACTAAAGTTTGGGATCACTTGCTACAGAGTATTTATAAAACTTGAATATTCTCGTAACCCAACTCTCTCTCCTCTTGCTTTCTCTTTTTCCAACCCCAACTCTTTCTTCTTTCTTTTTTTCAATTTTTTATTTTATTTTATTTTGCTTTTTAGGGCCACACTTGTGGCATATGGAAGTTCCCAGACGAGGGGTGAAATCAGAGCTGCAGCTACCGACCTGTGCCACAGCCACAGTAACACGGGACCCGAGTCTGGTCTGGGACCTATACTACAGCTCACAGCAACACCCGATTCTTAACCCGTTTGTGGAGGCCAGGGATCAAACCCGCATGCTCATGGATACTAGTTGGGTTTGTTACCGCTGAGCCATAGCAGGAACTGCTATTTTTTTTTTTTTAATGGGTTCTCTTTTCTTTCTTTTTTTTGGGAGGGGCACACCCCCCCATGTGGAAGTTCCCTGACCATAGATCACACCCATGCCATAGCAGCAAACGAAGCCACAGCAGTGAGAGTGTTGGATCCTGAACCTGCTAGACCACAAGGGAACTCCCCAATTCTTTCTCTCCCTGACTCTTGTTGTCTTTCTCTGCTGAGAGCAGCATAAAAATAAATAGAAACTTTGAGAAGTGTTGTCAAGGGAAAGAAGAGGGAGCTATGACAGTGTCTGACTTAGTGTGGGAGTCAGGAAAGAATGTTCTGAGGATATAAATTCACTTTCCATCTTTCTGAATTTAGTCTCTCTGACCACTCATTCGTTTACATTTCCCTAAGGATCTTGTCAATACCCAGCCCTATGCCTAGCAGTACATAAAGTCTTGGGGGAGTATTTTGTACCATGTGCTAGGCAAAGTTCTCTCAGAGGAAGTAATGACACAGTAGACACGTGAGAAATGAAGCGAAGTCGAGTGACAGAGCCACGGTGACCACAGGGGCACAGGGGACAAAGGCGTCCTTCAAGAAACCAGATCGTGAATTTTTGTTTGTGTTTTTTTCTGTTTGTTTGTTTTGCCTTTTTAGGACAGTACCTGCAGCATATGGAAGTTCCCATGCCACGGCCACAGCAGCTCCAGATCCGAGGGGCGTATGCAACCTACACCACAGCTCACGGCAGCACCAGATCCTTAATCCACTGAATGAGGCCAGGGATCGAATCTGCATCCTCGTGGATACTAGTTGGATTCATTCCCACTGAGCCACAACAGGAAGTCCAGATAACGAATTTTTTTTCAACTGAGATATAATTGACAAATAAGAATATATTAATTTTATTATTTATTTGTTTATTTTATGGCTGCATTTGCAGCATAGGTCCACGGGCCAGTGATAGAATCCCAGGCACAGCTGTGACCTATGCCACAGCTGCAGCAATGCCAGATTCTTAACCTCCTGTGCCGGACCGGGGATAGAACCTATGCCTCTGCAGTGACCCGAGACACTGCATTTGGATTTTTAACCCACTGCACCATAGTGGGATCTCCACCATTGTATTAGTTTTAGGTGTATGGTCTTTTTTCTTAAATTTGGAAATCTATTTTTTTCTTTTTTGGAAATCTATTTTTTGTTTGTTTTGTGGTTTGGGTTTTGTTTTTTTGTTTGTTTGTTTGTTTTGTTTTGCTTTTAAGGGCCGCACCCGAGTCATATGGAGGTTCCCAGGCTAAGAGTCTAATCAGAGCTGCAACAGCTGGTCTACACCACAGCCATAGCAACAGCAACACCATATCCGAGCTGTGTCTGTGACCTACACCACAGCTTACAGCAACGCTGGATTCTTAACCCACTAAGCGAGGCCAGGGACCGAATCCACAACCTCATGGTTCCTAGTCGGATTCATTTCTGCCGTGATGGGAACTCCTGGAAATCTATTTGTTAATTGTGGTATGTGATCATCGTGCTTTGAGGCAAATAGAGAATATAAAAACTTCAGGATCCTGACCACTAAAGATGCAAGTCAACTCTTCCAGGGAGTTCCCGTCATGGCTCAGCAGAAAGAAATCTGCCTAGTATCCATGAGACGCAGATTCAATCCTTGGCCCTGCTCAGTGGGTTAAGGATCTGGCATTGCCATGAGCTGTGGTGTAGGTTGCAGATGCAGCTTGGATCCCATGTTGCTGTGGCTGGGGTGAAGGCCGGCAGCTACAGCTCTGATTAGACCCCTAGTCTGGGAACCTCCTAAAAAGACCAAAAAAAAAAAAAAAAACCTCTTCCAGAATGAGCACCACTTTGCTTAGAATGATTTGATGCTGTCTTTGAAGTGAGCAAGTTTGGGAAGCACTTGCCTCTTCAGATTTGTTATGTTTCCTCCAAATATTGCTTGGCCGTACCCTTGGCATGTGGAAATTCCGGGTCCAGGGACTGACCTGGACTGTCAGCAGCCACCTGAGCCACCTCAGTGATAACTCTGGATCCTTTTTATTTCTTCTTCTTTTTATGGCCCCACCAGTAGCATATAGAATTACTTGGGCCAGGGGTCAAATTGGAGCTACAGGTGGGGTCGATGCCACTGCAAGGGCAATACCAGATCCAAGCCACATCTGCAACCTACACTGCAGCTCACGGCATTGCCAGATTCTTAACCCACTGAGCGAGGCCAGGGATCAAACCCACATCCTCCTGGAGGCAACTCCGGATCCTTAACCTGCTGTGCCACCAGGAAATTCTGGAATTTCTTTCCTTTTTATGTACTTCCACTGTAAGTACACACCACATTTTGTGTATCCATTCATCCATCCACAGACACGTGGGCTGCTTCTACTTTTTCTGCTCCAGTGAATGAATCAGGCTGCTATGAACATGGGTGTACAAATGTCTCTTTGAGACACATTTTTCACTTCTCTTGGATGTATACCCGTGGGTGGGGCAGTTTGTTTTTTAGCAACGGCTAATCAGAACAGCTGCTAAACCTGTAACTTAAAAGGGGTGGAGAGTAGTTATTCAGTCGATCGGGCTCCTGGGTCTAAGGATTACATAATTACCTCCACCCAGGTGACTGCTCACCACTAACCAAGCCGTGGTTCTCCATCCCACCTGCACATTAGGATTATCTGGAGAGCTCTGCCGCAGAATACAGAGCCCAGGCCCCACCTTCAGAGACTGCCTAATTGGCCCGGGGTGGAGCTGAGACACTGGGATTTTTACAAAATGCTCCCCAGATGATTCTAAAATGCCGTCAGTGTGGAGAACCATGAAACAAAGATCCGTGTACTGCTTCATTCTCGTGTGTATTCTCTCCTTGCTCTTCCTGTTACAACCAGGGAACGCTAGGGCTATTTAAAATATGTTGGATGGAGTTCCTGTTGTGGCTCAGTGGTTAACAAATCCAAATAGTACACATGAGCATGCAGGTTCGATCCCTGGCCTCGCTCAGTGGGTTAAGGATTCAGCATTGCTGTGAGCTGTGGTGTAGGTCACAGACACGGCTCGGATCTCGCGTTGCTGTGACTATGACATAGGCTAGCGACTGCAGCTCCGATTCAACCCCTGACCTGGGAACCTTCATATGCTGTGGGCGCAGCCCTAAAAAGACAAAAAAATACTTTGGATGGGGGAGATTTATCTATACAAAACTACTAAATATAAAATAGATAACCAACAAGGTTGTATAGCATGGGGAACAATACACAATATCTTGTGATAATCTATAAAGGAAAAGACTCTGAAAAAGAATAGATATAGGAGGGGGAGTTCCCGTCGTGGCGCAGTGGTTAACGAATCCAATTAGAAACCATGAGGTTGCAGGTTCAATCCCTGGCCTTGCTCAGTGGGTTAACAATTCGGCGTTGACGTGAGCTGTGGTGTAGGTCACAGACACGGCTTGGATCCTGCGTTGTTGTGGCTGTGGCATAGGCCGGTGGCTACAGCTCCTGTTAGACCCCTAGCCTGGGAACCTCCACATGCCGTGGGTGTGGTCCTAAAATGACAAAAAAAAGGAAAAAAGAAGAATAGATATAGGAGGAATTTCCATTGTGGCTCAGCAGGTTAAGAACTTGATATAGTATTGTGACGACACAGGTTTGAGCCCTGCCCTTGATCAGTGGGTTAAGGATCCAGTGTTGCCTTGAGCTGTGGTATAGGTCACAGACTTGGCTCAGATCTGGTGTTGCTGTGGCTGTGGTGTAGGCCAGTGGCTACAGCTCTGATTCTACCCCTAGCCTGGGAACTTCTATATACCAGGGGTGCAGCCCTAAAAAAAATAAATAAATAGGAGTTCCCTTCGTGGCTCAGTGGTTAACGCATCCGACTAAGAACCATGAGGTTGCGGGTTCGATCCCTGGCCTTGCTCAGTGGGTTAAAGATCCGGTGTTGCCGTGAGCTGTGGTGTAGGTCGCAGACGCGGCTTGGATCCCGCGTTGCTGTGGCTGTGGCGAAGGCCAGCAGCTACAGCTCCTGTTAGACCCCTAGCCTGGGAACCTCCATATGCTGTGGGTGTGGCTCTAGATAAATGGCAAAAGACTAAATAAATAAATAATGAATAAATATAGGAGTTCCCATCATGGCGCAGCAGAAATGAATATGATTAGGAACCATGAGGTTCTGGGTTCAATCCCTGGCCTTGCTCAGCCGGTCAAGGATCCAGCGTTGCCATGGGCTGTGGTGTGGGTCGCAGACGTGGCTCAGATCCCACGTTGTGGGGCTGTGGTGTAGGCCAGCAGCTCCAGCTCTGATTGGACTCCTCGCCTGGGAACCTCTCTATGCCAAGGGTGTGGCCCTAAAAAGACAAAAAGAAAAAAAAAGGAATAGATGTAGGAGTTCCCTGGTGTCTCAATGGTTAAGGATCTGGCACTGTTATGGCTGCGACTCAGGTCACTGCTGTGGCGCAGGTTTGGTCCCTGGCCTGGGAACTTCCGAAGCCATGGGCACAGCCAAAAAAAGGGGAAAAAGAGGTAGAGAGACATACAGGGAGAAGCTCAAGTGAAGATGAAGGAAGAGATTAGGATAGATCTGCAAGCAAAAGAACATCAAATTCTAGTTAAAATGCCATGTACTATTTCCTAAGGCTGCAGGGCTACCATAACAAAGCAGTACAAACTGTGGCTTAAAACCACAGTTATTGGAAGTTCCCATGCAGCACAGTGGGTTAAGGATCTGGTGTTGCCGCAACTGTGATGCAGGTTTGATCCCTGGCTGGGGAACTTTGCACAGGCGCCACCGAAAACAGCAACAGTTATTCGTTAGCTCACATTTCTGAAGCCAAGTCTGAGATCAAGGTGTTGGCAGTGTTGGTTCCTTTAGAGGGCTCTGTGGGAGGATCTATTCCAAGCCTTTTTCCCCTCCACCACAGCCCACAGCAACACAGAATCCTTAACCCACTGAGCAAGGCCAGGGATCAAACCCACATCCTCACATACATTACAAATGTTTTTTACCTGCTGAGCCACAATAGGAACTCCCTTTTTTTTTTTCTTTTTTGGCCACCCTGGAGCATATGCAGTTATTTGGCTAAGGATCAGATCCAAGCTGCAGTTGTAACCTACATGGCAGCTGTGACAACACCAAATCATTAACCCACAATGCTGGGCAGGGGATGGAACCTGTGTTCCAGTGCTCCCAGTGACGCCACTTATCGTGTTGCTCCAAGGCAGGAATTTCATTTATTCTGTGTTTTCAAAGACCCTATTTCCAAATAAGGTCACATTCTGAAGTTCCAGGAAGGACATACATTTGGAGAGTGAGGAAACTATTAGCTAACCCAGTACAGGTACCAGTGCATATTTAAAAATATATAGCTACAGGAGTTCCCATTGTGGCTTAGCGGTAATGAACCCAACTAGTGTCCATGAGGATGTGGGTTCAGTCCCTGGCCTCACTCAGTGGGTTAAGGATCCAGCATTAAGGATCCAGTGAACTGTGTGTAGGTCACAGACTCGGCCCGGATCCTGTGTTGCTGTGGCTGTGGTGTAGGCTCCGATTCAACCCCTAGCCTGGGAACTTCCACATGCTACAGGTGCAGTCCTAAAGAGCAAAAACAAAAACAAACAAATATATGTATATATATAGCTAAATATGTGGACATAACTGTATGTATGTGTGTGGAGCTAGATACCTATCTGGATAGATGGAATAATCTGAGATTCGGTTAAATACAGTCAGAGATAGGGGGTGGTCAGTGAGTGGGAGAGAAAAACAGCTTGGCTATGAGTTTATAATTGAAGTTGGATGATGGGTACATGAAGATTCAGTTGATTCTTCCTCCTTCTTTTTTTTTTTTGGCTGCATCTGTGGATTGTGAAAGTTCCCAGGCCAGGGATTGAAACTGCACCACAGCAGTGACCAGTGTCACAGCAGTGACAACAACAGATCCTTAACCCACTAGGCCACCAGGGAACTCCTAAAAAGGTTATTTATTTATTTATTTTTTTTTTGCTTTTTAGGGCCACACCCGCAGCATATGGAGGTTCCCAGGCTAGGGGTCTAATCAGAGCTGTTGCTGCCGGCCTACGCCACAGCCACAGAAACATGGGATCTGAGCCTCATCTGCATCCTACACCACAGCTCACAGCAATGCCGGATCGTTAACCCTCTGAGCAAAGCCAGGGATCGAACCCGCTACCTCATGTTTCCTAGTCAGATTCGTTTCTGCTGCGCCATGACGGGGACTACTAGCACATCTTCTTAAATCAATCATCTGTTGATGGGAACTTGGGTTGTTTACATATTTTGGCCATTATAAATAGTGCTGCTGTGAACATTTGGGTGCATGTATCTTTTCAAATTAGAGTTTTTATCTTTTCTGGATATATGCCGAGGAGTGAAATAACTGGGTCATATGATAGTTTTATTTTTAGTTTCTCTAAGGAACACCCATACTGTTTTCCACAGTGGCTGCACCAATTTACATTCCCACCAAGAGGGCAAGAAGTTTCTTTATTCTCCTCTTGTGCGATGTTGTTGAGGTTTTCCTGAGTGCACTGAGATTGATGTTTGGGGTGTGTGTGTGTGTATAGTGAAGAGTAATTGTGGTTAAAGAGTATAGTAAATTATTAAATAACGGAGTTTTCTCCCGTGTATTAAATATATACTTATTGAATATTTGCTATATGATGGGTACCATGCAAGGCACTTGAAAATATGAATAGGAATAAAATAACTTTCCATTTCTTTGTGTGTGTGTGTGTGTGTGTTTTGTCTTTTTAGGGCCACACCTGCGGCGTATGGAGGTTCACAGGCTCTAATCGGAGCTGTCGCTGCTGACCTACACCACAGCCACAGCATCACCAGATCCTTAACCCACTGAGCGAGGCCAGGGATCGAACCTGCAACCTCATGATTCCTAGTTGGATTCGTTTCCGCTGCGCCACAACGGGAACTCCAAAATAACCTTCCATTTCTAAAAAAAATAAAGTTGTGAATCCAAAACTATTGTACTATGCTGGCTACTACTAGTGATCACAGGTGAAAATGCCAATGACAAGATCAAATAACCTCTGAGCAGAAAAGAAGTTTAAAAGCTATGGAAGGAGTTCCTGTCATGGCTCAGTGGTTAACGAATCTGACTAGGAACCATGAGGTTGCGGGTTCGATACCTGGCCTCGCTCAGTGGGTTAAGGATCTGGTGTTGCCGTGAGCTGTAGTGTAGGTCCCAGATGCGGCTCGGATCCTGCGTTGCTTGGCTGTGGCGTAGGCCGGTGGCTACAGCTCCTGTTAGACCTCTAGCCTGGGAACCTCCATATGCAGCGGGTGCGGCCCTAGAAAAGGCAAAAAGAGAAATAAATAAATAAATAAATAAAAGCCATGGAATGACTGGGCAGAAGAGGGCTACACTGAGTATCTTTTGGATGAGGCTTTGGGAATAAACACTTTTGCCAAATTGCTTTTATTATTAAAGTGAATTGTATATGGATCATAGAAAGCACAATAAAGGATTCAAACTATTTTGAAGAGCAAAAACAGATCCTTAACATTCAATGACTTATTAATTCATATACTTACCTTGAAAGTGACCCTGGTGGTGAAGCAGGTTAAGGATCTGACGTAGTTATGGCTGTGGCTCTGGTGGATGCTGTGGTTCAGGTTTGAGCGGCCAAAAAAAAAAAAAAAGGTGACCTTAAAGATCCATGGTATATACTCATTTGCATTTGGTTAGGGAGTGACCTGAGCCATTACCTGTGAATATTTAGTAATTCCTGTAAAATGATCACTTAGTGAGAAGGAGCCCTGAAAAGAAAGCTAACTGCTTTGCTTTCTCCTGCATGTCTAGACACATTCAACATCTAAAAAGTTCCCCTTTCCCTTTTCCCCATTTTACTTTTTTCTTTTTTGCTTTTTAGGGCCACACTGGTGGCATATGGAGGTTCCCAGGTTAGGGGTTGAATTGGAGCTACAGCTTCTGGCCTACACCACAGCAACGCAGAATCCTTAACCCGCTGAGCAAGGCCAGGAATCGAACCTGCAACCTCATGGTTCCTTGTGCCACAGCCACAGGGGATCTGAGCTGCATTTGAGACCTACACCACAGCTCACAGCAACGTTGGATCCTTAACCCACTGACCGAGGCCAGGGATGGAACCCACATCCTCATGGATACTAGTCAGGTTCATTACCACTGAGCTACAATGGGAACTACACAACAGTTCTTTCTGTTGTTCAAGGAAGATCATTAACTTCATTCATTAGATCATCATTCCTTACCAATGTAATGTTGTAGAATATCCTGTCATCCCATTCCCTATCCTCTAATGCTGGCAACAACCCCCCTCATTACTGTGATGCCCCCTCAAAAGTCCACACAAATTTCCAATATTTTCCTCTTGAGAACTAATTGACCACCAAAAATAATTTCCCTCCATAATTTTCAAAATGTCCTCTAGGGGGCGACACCATCTCTTTAAGAACTAGGTAGACGAATGACCATCTCCTAAACTGGACTTCTTTACCTCCCGCCTCCCAAACAGACCCAAGGTTGCATTAGCAAGAAAGAAGGTAGAAATAGAGATGGGGTTGGCAGCCAGTAGGATCCAACACACATGATGTCTCTCTTTGACCAATGATCTCATTTCTTCCCCAGGGTTTCCAGAGGTTGGAGCCAGCTGCTGGTGTTGGCCCACACTCTGTGATGTGTCTTCTCTGCAAAGGACTGCTCAAATTAAAAATAGTAATAATGGGGAGTTCCCGCGACTTGTATCCAAGAGGATGTGGGTTCCATCCCTGGTCTCGCTCAGTGGGTTAAGGATCCTGCATTGCCATGAGCTGTGGTGTAGGTCGCAGACTTGACTCAGATTCCATGTTGCTGTGGCTTTGACGTAGGCCGGCAGCTTGGCTCAGATTGACCTCTAGCCTGGGAACTTCTATATGCCACCCCCCAAAAAAGATTACCACTTTTAATAGCCGAGACATGGAAGCAACCTAAATATCCATCAACAGATGAATGGATAAAGATGTGGTATGTACATATAATGGAATATATTACTCAGCCATAAAAAGAATGAAATAACGCCATTTGCAGCAATATGGATGGACCTATAGATGATCTTACTAAGTGAGGTAAGTCAGAGAAAGACAAATATCATTTATATGTGGAATCTGAAAAAATGATATACAGCTGTACAGCACAGGGAACTGTGTCCAGTCTCTTGGGTTAGAACATGATAGTATAGGAGTTTCCATTGTGGCTCAGTGGTTAACGAATCCGACTAGGAACCACGAGGTTGCGGGTTCGATCCCCGGCCTTGCTCAGCAGGCTAAGGATCCGGTGTTGCCCTGAGCTGTGGTGTAGGTCGCAGACGCAGCTTGGATCCTGCGTTGCTGTGGCTGCAGCATAGGCCAGTGGCTACAGCTCTGATTAGACCCCTAGCCTGGGAACCTCCACATGCTGCGGGTGCGGCCCTAAAATGACAAAAGGCAAAAAAAAAAAAAACATGATAGTATAAAAAAATATAGTATTAAAAAAAGTATATAAGAAAGAATGTATTTGTATATGTGGCTGGGTCACTTTGCTGTACAACAGAAATGGAAGTAACATTGTAGGAGTTCCCTTCGTGGCTCAGTGGTCAACGAATCCGACTAAGAACCATGAGGTTGCAGGTTCGATCCCTGGCCTTGCTCAGTGGGTTAAGGATCTGGCGTTGCCGTGAGCTGTGGTGTAGGTTGCAGACATGGCTCGGATCCCGCGTTGCTGTGGCTGTGGCGAAGGCTGGCGGCTACAGCTCCTGTAAGACCCCTAGCCTGGGAACCTCCACATGCCGCGAGTGCGGCTCTAGATAAAGGCAAAAAGACAAAAAAAAAAAAACCATTGTAAACCAACCATACCTTAATAATTTTTTAAAAAATTGGAGTTCCTGTTGTGGCACAGCAGAAACGAATCTGACTAGGAACCATGAGGTTGCTGGTTCGATCCGCGGCCTTGCTCAGTGGGTGAAGGATCCGACATTGCCGTGAGCTGTGGTGTAGGTTGCAGACGCAGCTCGGATCTGGCGTTGCTGTGGCTGTGGTGTACGCTGGCGGCTACAGCTGTTAGACCCCTAGCCTGGGAACCTCCACATGCCACGGGTGCAGCCCTAAAATGACAAAAAAAAAGACAAAAAAATTAAAAAATATAGTTCCTGTTATGGGTTAATAACCTGACTAGTATCCGTGAGCATGTGGTTTCAATTCCTGGCCTCTCTGCATGATACCGGAAAGATGACACCGTAATCCAGATTCTTGTTCACAGTAGTCAAAGCATTAACTCCAGCAGTCGAAGAACGAACTCCGCGGACACACAGGCAGCAAGCAAGCAGACTCTTTATTAAGGAAAAGTGAATGGCTCCCAGGGCTGCTGGGAAGGGGGAGAAGAGCCCCCTTCTTTATTGTCCTGTAGGGATTTTTCTCTCTTAAAGGTGGGGAGGGGCACCAACGTGGGGTCCAGAAAGATGTGGTTTTCTCCCATTGGCCTTGCTTAGTTAGCTATATCAGTCCTTGCCCAATAGGGTCTTAGGGGTGGAAATGTCCCGTAAATCTCAGTTTCTTTGCCCTTTTCTTCCTGTAAACACAGGGGATTAGGGATTAATGTCCATCAGGGTGTAGGTACACTCCCTATAGTAAACAAAGCCTGTGGGGATGTTACTCCCTGGAGCCCTTAGGTCTGCAAATGTTAATCAATGGCCACATCAAAGAATGCATGGAAGCCCACGCTCCTGCACTGACTACCTGAGTTAATACTCTCTCATCCAAGGGTTAAGGATATGGTGTTGCTGCAAGCTGTGGAGTAGGCTGCAGATGAGGCTTCGATTTGGCATTGCTGTGGCTGTGGTGTAGGTGCAGCTCCAATTTGAGATTTGACCCCTAGCTGGGAACTTCTATATGTCATGGGTGTTGCCCTAAAAAAAAAAAAAAAGTGATACAAATTAACTTAATTACAAAACTGAAACAGACTAACAGACACAGAAAGCAAACTTACAGTTACTGTAACCGAGCTAGTGCCTGTGGGGCCCCTGGGCACACAAGCCTTTCTGTGCCCCCCCCATTTCTTGTTTTTAGGGAATAAGCCTCAGCCTGCATGACCTTCCCAGAGTTCCAAAGGGCAGTTGCTAATCAGGGAAGGGAGGGGATGCACAGACTTGGGACGAGCAGGGGAGCCTCGGGGCAGGTCCTGGTTCCTCCTTAAGGAATATACATAACAATATCTTTGAGCCTTTCTGTAGAATTAAAACCCTCAACATATGGAAGAATTACTTGAAGCATCTTCATTCTGGGGAGAAGGACCACCAGAACCAGTCCTGGGGTCACTAAACACCATCATTTTTTTTTTTGTCTTTTTCCTTTTCTAGGGCCACACACAGCATATGGAGGTTCCCAGGCTAGGGGTCGAATCGGAGTTGTAGCCGCTGGCCTACACCACAGCCACAGCAACGTGGGATCCGAGCCGCGTCTGCAATCTGCACCACAGCTCATGGCAACACCGGATCCTTAACCCACAGAGCAAGGCCAGGGATCGAACCCGCAACCTTATGGTTCCTAGTTGGATTCATTAATCACTGAGCCACCATGGGAACTCCAACACCATCATTTTTGTTTGTTTTTTTAGGGCTGCACCTGTGGCATATGGAGGTTCTCAGACTAGGGGTCCAATCAGAGCTGTAGCCACTGGCCTACACCACAGCCACAGCCATGTGAGATCTGAGCTGTGTCTGAGACCTACACCGCAGCTCACAGCAATGCCGGATACTTAAATCACTGATCAAGACCAAGAACTGAACCTCCGTCCTCCTAGATGCTAGTCAGATTAGTTTCCGATGAGCCTTGCCGGGAACTCCTAAACATCATCTTTGAAGGACAATAGAAGTTTGCCTCTATCCGGATTCTTACCTGTGTGGGCACAGTCTTTAAGGCATTAGCCTGCTGTGGCCTCCTCTTCCTGGCAAAGCAATAAAGCTATTAAAGCTATCTTTTTCTTCTTCACCCAGAACTCTGTCTCTGCATTTCTATTTGGCAATGGCAAAGAGAGGCCAGGCTTCTGGCTAGGTTCAAGTCCTAAGTGCTGTCAGTCTCAATACTACACAGAAATGAGAATGAATGAACTTCAACCACATGCCACAAATTAAATGTTGAGTGAAAAAAGCCAGATACCAAAGAGTATGTGTTGTAGATTCCATTTGGATGAGGACATGAAGGCAAAATTAATTTTTGAGGTTGGGAATCAGAAGGTCGATTACCCTGGGGCGAGGCAGTGACTAGATGGGGATAGGAGGGGACTCTGGGTTGGCTTATAATTCTCCATTTCATCATTTAGGTGATTACATGGCATATTCTCTCTCTCTCTTTTTTAAATTAATTTATTTATCTATTTATTTATTTATTTTTGCCTTTTGTCGTTTTAGGGCCGTACCACCAGCATGTGGAGGTTCCCAGGCTAGGGGTCTAATCGGAGCTGTAGCTGCCA
Organism: Catagonus wagneri; assembly: GCA_004024745.2. Lineage (NCBI taxonomy): Eukaryota > Metazoa > Chordata > Mammalia > Artiodactyla > Tayassuidae > Catagonus > Catagonus wagneri. The sequence goes on along the minus strand of PVHT021183541.1, from coordinate 2,610,284 downwards.
TCCTACACCACAGCCAGAGCAACGCAGGATCCGAGCCGTGTTTGCAACCTACACCACAGCTCACGGCAATGCCGGATTGTTAACCCACTGAGCAAGGCCAGGGATCGAACCCACAACCTCATGGTTCCTAGTCAGATTTGTTAACTGCTGCACCACAATGAGAACTCCTAAATGGCATATTCTCTTATCAAGTTGTATAATGCTGAACAAAAACCAATAAAACAGCCAGTTATTTCATCACCAAAATGGGTTTATCCACAAACAAAAGAACTGCAATTCAGGACTCATAAGAGGAACCAGAGGCCAGTCCAAAGAACAATGGAAGGAAGCCTGCTTCTATAGGGAAAATGGGGAGTTCCCATTGTGGCTTAGCAGTAGCAAACCAGACTAGTATCCATGAGGACTCAGTTTTGATCCCTGGCCTCGATCAGTGGGTTAAAGATCCAGTATTGCCTTGAGCTGTGGTGTAGGTCACAGACATAGAACAGATCTGAAGTTGCAGTGGCTGTGGTGTAGGCTGTCAGCTGCAGCTCTGATTGGATGCCTTGCCTGGGAATTTCCAAATGCAATAGGTGCAGCCCTAAAAAGACAAAACTAAAAGGGGTTAATCATTTCACTTTATCACGAATGCTAATTTCTTCCCTGAAGGAGGTTGTAAATTACCCTGGCAAAGAGTTTATTTCTAAATTTTATAGTAGGATTGATATAGCATGTGATCTGGCGCCTCTGTCTCGAGTGCTCTCTAATGTTATGAGTTTTCTCTCTTCCTGGAATCTAAGTGGGCTTTCCCTTGTCAAGGCCTGAAATAAGGTATTTCCTCTGCCTGGAGTTACTTCTTCTTCTTCCTGTCTCAGTTTAAACAACCCTGCCCCCCCCCCCCCCAAAATAAGAACCCTTCAGTTACTCTTTAACTTCCAGTTTCTTTTCCCTGGGGCATTATCGATTTTTAAGATACATAAAGAAACTATGTTCCCATCGCCCATCACAGGACTTAGCAGTGTAGGAGAAGCTCATAAAAGTATCAAACTACGATCCTCTCTTGAAAATAGAACTGAACAAATTTTTGCAGGAGGCAATGGAATGCCAGCTCTGACGAAAAATCTTGCTGGGCTTCTTGTGCCTAATCTTACGACCTTGAGCCAAAAACTTAAGACACTGCGGTTCAGTATACCTATTAAATGGGCATAGTAGTAGCTACCTTTGTACAGTTGCGAGGGTTAATAGATTTAACCTTTTATACTGCCTCGAACCCAGTAGGTGCTCCCAAACCCAGCATTTAAGTGTCTTCCACCTCCTATGCTCTAGGTTCTGAAACTAGCTCAAAGCACTACCAAGGCCCGCCCTCTCACACTGCCCAAGGATAACACCCACGACAGAGGTCTCTAATGACGTCATCTCCGGGCCCTTTAGGCTTCATCCTCCGGAAACCTACAACTCCAGGCACCCGGCCACCAGCTTTCGGTTATCTTTTTTTTTTCTCCGTAGCTCGAATTCCTTCTCTCCCATTCTTCTGCCTAAAACTTTCGACTCTTCCCCCTGTCCCTCAAGCTAGCAATTCTTTGTTCTTCCCGCCTGCTCTCAGGCGAATTCCTCAAACTCTTTTACTCCCTTAATTAATCGCCTCACTGGCCCCACACTTAAGCTCTTTACATCTAAATGCTATTACGGCCGCCCGACTTCGTTCGGTTGTTTCCGCCTCTTGCCACCCACCCTCGGCACCGCCTTCGGTTCTTTCCGGATCACCTCGGTTCCTCCCCCTCCGCCCAGTACCGATTCGCATCGGCTATTTCCGGCGCCCCGGGCCTTCCCATTCTTTCTCTAGCTCCACCCCCATCGACACCTTCGGCTTTTTCCGCCGCCCTTCGTGTCTCAGTTTCACGTGACACCGCCTCCGCCTCCCCGCTCCCCCTCCCACCTCCCCCTTCCTCCCGCCTCAGCCCCTGGGCTCGTCCGGGCCGAGCCGCCATTTTGTGTGAATTTCTGACTGCGGCGGAGGCCGGGCAGCTGGGGCACCTAGGGCGGGCGGGCAGACAGTCGGCCCGTCTCCGCGGCCCGTCTCCTCTCCCTAAAATTCTTTTTTTTTTTTTTTTTAAATCCCCCTTGCTCGCTCTCCTCTTCTCCCCTTCCCCTTCGCTTGCTCCATCGCGCGCGGCCCGCGCTAATTACACCGAACCACCCACCAGTGTCCGTGTCCTCCGGGTCTCCCACCCCCCTCGGGCCCGCGAGGGGTGTGTGTGTGTGTCTGTTGGGGGGGGCGGCTCTCGCCCCAATGAGGGCCCCGCGCCCGTGAGCGAGTGACCCTAGAGGCGGGCTGCCCAGAGGCGGGCTGCGGAGAAAGCAGGCGGCGAGCGGCCCTCCGAGGCCTAGGCCGCGCGGCCTACGCGGAGGTCGGCGCAGAGGTGATTCCGAAATCGAAAAAATATATACTCATTCCTATCAGGAGCCCTCCGAGCTGAAGTGTGCCCCTCCCGCCACGCCCAAGCAGTCCTTTTTCGTGCATTAACATCCCCTCCCCCCCAAAGGAACTATGGAGGCCGCGCCCGGGACCCCCCCGCCGCCGCCATCAGAGTCGCCGCCGCCGCCATCGCCGCCACTGCCATCAACGCCTTCGCCTCCTCCGTGTTCCCCCGACGCCTGCCCGGCCACCCCGCACCTCCTCCACCACCGCCTCCCGCTCCCTGACGACAGGTCAGGCCCCCGGCCCGGCCGGGGCAGCGTCCCCGGGGGGAGGAAGAGGAGGAGGAGGAGGAGGAGGAGGAGGAGGAGGAGGAGGAAGGGGGGCGGCCGCCATGTTGGGCCGGGCCACGGAGGAGGAGGAGGAGGAGGAAGGGCGGGGTCGGTGGGTGTCTCTCGCTCGCTCGCTCTTTCTCGCTTGCTTTCTCTCCTGGCCTCATGCGTTTCCCCCCCCTCGCGGCGCTCGCCCGCTCTCCCTCGCTCTCGCTCTGTCTTTTTTGGGCGCCATGCTGAGGGGAAGGTGAGGAGGCGCCCCCCGGACCCCCCGCGCCCGCCCTGGGGAGGGGGCGCCGAAGGGGGGCTTCGGAGGCCCACCGGGGTCCTGGCTGCCCCTGCGCCCCGAGCTGGCAGCTTCGGGCCCGCCTGCCCGTCGCCTGGCTTCGGGGAAGGGGTTGGGGGAGGGGCCCCCCGGACCCTTTTGGGGGAGATCTCGAGCCACAGCCCCGCTCTTAGGGGTTTGGAGTCGGGGGTTCTCCCAGCCCCCCCGCAGTATCCTTTCTCCTGGGGGAGGTGTGCCCTGCCCTGTTTGGAGAGGTCCCCTAGTTTTCGTAGGAGGCAGAAAGTGGGGGTTCGTTCATTTCTTTATCCATCCTAACGGGGGGGTTCCCTTTCGGTGGGGCTCTAGCACTTTTGGCGGGAGGTGTTTCCTAGCTATTACCTAGAGGGCAGAATTGGGGGGAATCTCTAGCCCCATTTCGAAGCCCCTGCCTCTCTGGGGGGAGAGGAAGCCCATGTCTTTCGTTAAAGGGAAGGGTCCTCCTGCTTTTTGTAGGCAGGTGATGCGTTTATGGGAGGGAGCTGGTAAGGTTTGGTTTCCCTGCCCTGGAGAGGAGAGGAAGTTGGTCCCCTCATTCTTATGGGGGTTCCCTCTTCTTTCGAGCTAAAACGAGGCGCCATCCCTTCCGGGAGAAAAAACGAGGTTTTCTTGTGCTTTGGCAGAGGGTGAAAGGGAGCGCCCCCTTTGCCTTTAGTAAGTGCGAAATGGGTTCGCCTCCTGCCCTTCCCAGGAGGGAGGGTGATAAGGGGGCCAGCCCGGCTCGTTTCAGCGCGAGGCTGGGGCCCCATTTTCCCTGCTCCAGCAGAAGGTTGGGGTGCGGCGTTCGCCCACACTTTCCCGCTGGGGCAGGGGAAGAGGTGGCTAGAGAGTGGATCTGGAAGTGGTAGAAGGGTTTCAGGCGGCAGGAAAGTGAGTCTTGGAGGGAGTGGGGGTGGGGAGGGGAAGAGAAGGCGCTGGACAGATGGCTGCCCCGTCGCAGCCCCGGGCTGGGGAGGACCCTTCCTTAGACAGGGGTCCTAGCTAGGGCTTCCCTGCCAGGCACCACGGCCCCTTCTCCCCACTCCCACCTCCCCGTTTCCCTTTCTCCTTCACAGACCATACTTTGCCTTTTAAAAGAAATGCCACCCACATTCAGAGACACAAGTGCAGCAGTTTGGTGAGCTTTTACAAAAATTTTTTTTTTTGTTTTGTTCTGTTTTGTTCTAATTAAATGTATCATCCTGGGAATCGCAGCCCATCGCAGCCTGACTCCAGTTCAAGGGAATAAACAGATTAGCAAAGGTCTGTTCGCTAAGCCCACGTTGGGCTTCCGGGCCCCCTCTTGGGGGCAGGTGCATTACTCAAAGGTGCTTACACGCTTTATTCGACCTCTAAGGAGTTCTCTTATGTCAGAAGTGTATGTCTTACAATGGGTTGGGATGGTAAGTAGCCTCTTTTATTGAGTAATTCAATTATCTCCCTCTTTTTGTCCCTTTCCTGCCTGCCTTCCTCTTCGCCTTTAGACCAGAGTGATGCTTGAGAGAGTGAATTTTTATGTTCGAATCAGGATTCTAACCCTGTTGAGCCCTTTTAGACTTGCACATCCTTTTCAATGTTTAATATTTAAAATTTTAATGTACACAGTTTTTTTTTTTCAAGAAAAAAAGTGTATTACTGTAACATGACAAAAACCTATGTAAAAGGCCCATATGTTTTCAAGCCCTTGGTATCCCTCTTGCCATGTCAGTCCATTGCTTGTCTCCAGCCTTCATCTTTGAAGAAAGTGGATACTTCAAGTCCATTTGTGGGAGACAAGGTTACTGAATTTGGTTTATGATATTTACGTTCAAGTTAATATTCTCCTTTCCCTTTGTGCCCACCCCCCAAAAAAGATTGTGGTTCAAGTAGATCCAATTTTCTCATTTTACTCCAATGGCTCTTTTGGTGATGGACATTTAAATTAAGCAAGTCATTTGTAAAGTACTGTTTAAGCACCAAATCTGTAAAGTGTGTCAAGCCTCAGTCTCCTCTCCCTGTCTCCACTGTTCCTTTGTTCGAAAGCACATGCCTGACCATGAAAAGTTGATGCAAACGTGTTACACACCCAGCCATGGTGGAGGGAACACTTCCTCCGACCCCCAGTACCCCCTCCTCTCCTACGTGTACAAGGAAAAAACAGCAGCAGAAATGACTTGCAGAACCAAACACTGCTTCTGATGTGTTTTACAAGCATAAGTTCTTCCGTTAAAAGACAAAACACGTTGAAGTTCCATTTTCCCTCTTGCCCACTTTTGGTCCCTGACATACTTTGTTAGAGAAAACTTTTTAACACACAGCCCTCTTCCCCTCCAAAAGATCCTGTTTCCTTTTTTTCCATTCTTAAATGAAAATAAGTTCACTGACATTTAGATGAGGAAACACGTAAAGTGCAGTTCAGTGGGCCACTTGTTTTGATCTTCCTCTCAATATGTTCACAACTTAACTGCTGTGGTGATCTTAGGTATGAAAATCATTTGTGCGAGGAAGAATTGTCCACACAGTCCAGTAGCCTGCAAAAAAAAAATGTCTGAAGCACAAACTGAACACACTATCCAGTGCGCAGAGTCAGCGGCAAATGCACTGCATTTATTTGAAGTTGCCCATCCTTTGTGAAATTCCTCCTTCAGAAGCCAGGTGCAGAAACTGGACGCTAACGGATGAAACTTCCAAGTGTCAAGGGCTACTAAGTTGTAGAAGGATGCCTTTTTAACTATATTGTAAATGGAATGTTAAGGAAATGGAATTTCATTTGTGAGTGAAAATTTTTAGCAGTCATTTATCTTTAAATATTTTAAAACGCTCAGGCATATCAACACAATGGTTTATTGTTTTTTCTCCTCAAAGGAATCTCATCCATCAAATCCTATCAGCCCTAGTAATGATGTCAAACTGAATTTCAGTAGTCTTTGTTTTTGAAATGTCACAGTACTACCTTTCCCCTCCAAACTGATGTACCAGTATTAGTTAAAATTCAAATTAATGGATGTTGCAAAAAAAAAGAAAAGGGTGTCACTCAGAATCCCTGATTTAACAGCAGCTCTTACACACTTGTAATCTTTAACATTTTTATATTCTCTGGGGAGAGGATTAATCGAAAAGCAAACAAAAGTCTCCCAGTAGAAACAAAATCACTTGTGAAAATGTGGCTGTTCGGCCCAGAAACCCCTTTATTTTTTACTCCCCTCAGATTTGCTCTTCAGAAGAAGAAAATGTGATTCCTTGAAAGGGCTTTCTAATTCACTTTCTGTACTGTCTCCCAGATAGGGTTTCTGCTTGTTCTGAAGGTTAAATTTTGATTCTTGACAAGGCATTATTTTTTTAAAGTAGAGCTTAGCTATTTTAGAAAACCACTACTATGGCTTTGCTTTTCTTCAGCCAGGAAGGCTGATTCCAATGGGAAATTGTTTTGCACCTGTAGAAATGGAGGCTCTCTCAGCTGTTGACTGGCAAATTAGAGATGGATGAATGGTTGAGTCTGAGTTTGTACTTTTCCATCCAATTGAATGTAGACAATTTCATATTGGGCTGGTTTGTTGTTGAATCATACCTCCACCTCTGCTCCTTTCTCTTAGATGTTTTCCCTTTCTGATAGAAAAACGGAGGTCCCAGGGTTGCTCTGTTTGTTGTTCATTTACATTTTTGTGTTTTAAGTCCCTAGAACTAGGTCTCATCATATAGGCCAGATCCAGTTACAGTAAAGCGTCGCTAATGAAACTGTTTCCAAGCCTCTGTGGGTAGCTTCAGGTCAAACCATGTTTCAGAGAAGCTAAACTTGGCCCCTGTAGAAGATATTTTTTAGTGCTAGAACAACTGGTTCTGACCCAGTTTAGGAGGTTAGGAGAAAATAATCCAGAGCAAATAGTGAAGTGGCCGAGTTAGAAATGAGCAACATGCTCACGTGTACCTTGGCAGCATATCTACTGACACAATAGAAAAAAAAAAAAGGATGGTTTCAGAGATTTCTGGCAGTTGGTATTTAATAAGCCGATTCAAAGACCTGTAGGAGTAATCTGCACATTGGTTGAGGGAATCCTGTTAAAGTTTGAGGTTGGTTTCAGAGTTAAAACCCAATGGAAAGAATGGAAAAGCTGCCTGTCTGCCTGGTTGGCATATAAAATTCATTTGGATAAGTTAAGGTAAAACAGATTGTTGCTGGCCAAATTGCTCTAGACAGAGGATCTTTTCTAATGTAATTTTTGTTGTTATTTCTTAGCTGTGTGAACTAGTGACTCAGCTTGCTATTGGTAAGGCAACTGGTGACATCTTTTGAACATGGGCGGTGGCAACAGGATATGAAGGAACAGTGTGGGCCCCGGACACAGATAAGGTTGTGTTTGGGCCTGGCCTTCTCTGCAGTGTGTAGTGGGCACTGAGGATAACATCCTTCTTTCATGGTCACTGCGATCAAATGGGCATATGCAGGACACCCACACAATGCCTGGCATTCAGAGAGTCTTAGTTTATCTCCTGCCATCTGTACTAGAGAAAGATTCTAAATAGAATTTACAGTCTGGTGTGTAAACAGAAGTAAGGGTAACATCTTTGTTTTCGAAGTAAGTCAATTTATCTTTCACGTCTTAGGTTTTTGGTCAGCTTATTTAATTGCAAGGAGACAGGTGGGGTTAAAACTCAGTGGAGGAGCTCCCGATGTGACACAATGAGATCGGTGGCATCTTGGGTGCGCGGGGATGCAGGTTTGATCCCCTCCGGGCACAGTGGGTTAAGCTGAGTCTTAGGTCACGACTACAGCTCGGATCTGGTCCCTGGAAACGCCGTATGCCAAAAAAGAAAAAACAAAGTATTCAGTGGGAGCCATCCTCAGGCATGTCTTGCTTGCCAGTGTCCTTAATATGCTGAACAGTCACTGTTTTGAGCTCGTGCTGGCTACCTTCCCCTGTGGATCTTCTGCAATTAGTTTCAGGGCTGCCACCTTGGTAGGCCTCCTGAGAGCTGGGAAACCAGGGCTCTGGCCCCTCCCCAGCTGCTAACTAGTCACCTCACCTTAAGCTAGTCCTTTACCCTCACCAGAGTCTGAGAGAATGAGTAAGTTCGGTCCCAGCTCCAAGATTTTCCCACCTCTTGGTGATTTGGCTGAGTCAGTTCAGGTTTTGTTCATTCAGCAGCCAGGCGTGTCCTGTGCTTTTCTTGGAGTGGAGCAGTTTTTTGGAGTGTTCTAGGAGCCCTTTTCTCCTCAGGACTTTATTTAGAGTTGGGCGGGGTTGGCACTGCCTTTACCAGGCCTCATGTTACCTTCTGGTGACTGCCTACCTTCTGCAGCTTCTGGCCACTGTGAGAGCTTGTTGCTGCTCCTGATAGCCAGCTGCAAGGTGGATTCCTTAAAAATGAAGGTTGGGGAGTTCCCGTCATGGATCAGTGGTTAACGAATCCGACTAGGAACTGTGAGGTTGTGGGTTCGATCCCTGGCCTTGCTCAGTGGGTTAAGGATCTGGCGTTGCCGTGAGCTGCGGTGTAGGTTGCAGCTGTGGCTCGGATCCCGCGTTGCTGTGGCTTTGGCGTAGGCCAGCGGCTACAGCTCCGATTAGACCCCTAGTCTGGGAACCTCCATATGCCGTGGGTGGGGCCCAAATAAGAAAATAAAAAGACTTGTAAAGTTAGGCTAAGTGACTAGATCCCAGGCAGAGCCATGAGTGAAACCTTGTCTCAGCAGCTGAGTTCTGAGCTGGTTCCCTTGTCGTACTTGTCCCTGTTGAGTGGTCCCAGAAACCTGCAACTCCAGAGCCATAAAGCTTAATACAGCGTGGATGCTGCCTGCTCCATTCACACCAGGCTGGCGCTATTCTGGTAGAGAGATGGTGGGGAGTGTTGGATGGCTGTGGACATGGGAGTCAGGCAGATTGGTTGTGACTCGTGAGTTACTCAACTGCTAATCTCCTGGCCTTCCCAAAGGTGTGACAGTACCTCTTGGGCCCTGTCACGTGAAGGTCAAAGATTACCTGCCAAGGGCCGAGGGCCTCAAAAGTTAGCTCGCTTAAGCCCTACACCAGAAAACTGAAACAGAGGTGAGGTCACTTGTTGAAGGTCACAGAGCCATTGGATGTGGTGGCACTTAGAACCTCAGGGTGTACCCAGACCTGAGCTCTATACCCATATGCTGTCCTGGATCTGGTAGGATGTTTTTCAGACTACAGTATGCAGGCATTAGTGGGATGTGAAGTCCATTTATTGATTTGCCTCCTACATTTGGAAAACAAAAAATGGAAGAGGATAGGAAGAGCAGAGTGCTGCAAAGGTTAAATGTGGCTTTGTGAAAGTTTTTTTGAGAGAAATGCAGAGGAGGAGATGTGGGTCAAGGTCAAAATTTGAAAGCTGCTGCAGGTAGGACAGGGAGCAGCAGACTTTGGCTTTTTAAGTGATGTTTTATTGGAACATTCGTTTATATTGCCTCTGGCTGCTTTTGTGCTAAATAGCAGAGTTGAGTAATTGGGACAGAGACTGTATGGCCCACAAAGCCTAAAGTATTTACTCTTTGGCCCTGCAAGAAAAAGTTTGCTGGCCTCTGCACTGGTAAGATAGGCCTGGTCCCAGGAGTGCCTGCACAGCAGGCACCGTCATTATTTTTACTGTAGTGGCAGAGGTGGTGGGGGGAGAACAGGAGGGAACTTTCAGGTTATCCCCAGGGAGGGGGGGGTGTGCTCTTGCCCCTCCACAGCTTGTCGAGGTTCCCTCATCCCTGTGTTCACTCCTTCCAGTGGATGAAGAAACCCAAGTCCAGGCTTTTGAACCTGTAAATGAAAGGGATTTTCATTCATTAGAAGTAACTGGAGACCTCTTGAAGCCCAGAGTGGAAGAGGATGGCAGCTAACACGTCCCTGCAGTGGCCCAACCCAAGGGAGCTGGGCCCATACATGAGCGAGTGTCACTTGGCTAAATGTCTACTGCAGGTGGCTTGGATTATTGCCCTCCTCATTTTCCTAGCAGACACCAGGGCTTAGGTTTCCTTGGGATTCCAGGCCCTGCCATCACACGGGGCAACAGAGCAGTCTGGGAAGCACAGCTTTTCAGCAGCAGAGGGGGATTGCAGCCCTAAGGTGACTGACTGACAGCCACTTTCATCTGCTCTGCTGATGCACCAGTCACATAGGGGCTCTTGTCATTTACCTTCTGGCCTGTCAGGAAGCTCTCGATGAACCCTTGGTGAATGAGTTTTCTTTCCTTCCTCCCTCCCTTCCTTCCTTCCTGTCTTCCCATCTTTCTGTCTTTATTTCTCCAGAACAGTCTCCTCTTTATTTTGTGAAGAAGTTTTCAATTGAAGACAGCACCTCAGTTAACATTTAGAGTTTTAAGTTAGCCAGGTTGCTGCCTGAGAAATAGTCCACTGTCTCTGTTGATGAAATTGACAAAGAGGGTGTGGGTAGCTGAGACTGACAGCTTGTTTGTGTAGAACATGTCTCAAGCACCCAACCAGTCTGTACCCAGGCCTATGCTGGGCCCTTGGAAACTTGGGGGTGACCGTCAGCCTCCTTCTCAGCCCTCCAGAAGCCCACAGTTGACTGGAAATTAACAAATAATTGTTTACAGATAATTACGGTTCTTCTCAAGAAATCCTTTAGTGGTATATGATCAAGAAATCTTTGTATCCTAGTCCAGGTCTCTTAGGAGGAAGGTATTAGCACGTTGTCTTGATTGAATAGAACCAAATTGATTCCTCTGAAAAAATTACAAAGGGGAAGTCTTAGTTCGCAAGTCTCATGGTTAGATTTTCCTTTCTGGAATCAGAAGTAATCCCTCTTTGGATGAGAACCGGCGTCTTCCCAGTTCTAAGCAATCCAAAGCATGTTGGCCCAAGAAAGTGGTTAGGACATTCTTTGTTGCTGAGAAACAAGTTTCAGAGGTTCATTTGACAGGAAAAACTTGGATCAGAGAGATACCTTTATCAAGAACACAGCTGTTTTCAGAGCAAGTGGGAGTAGACTACCTACTTGAGCCAAGAAAAGTGTGCTTTGACTCAGATTCCTGAGGCAGGCCAGGTTTTTTTCTTGGTCAGTTTGTTTTAAGCTTTTCAGAAATGTTCTGCGTAAGAGGTTTGTGTGGTTGGACAAACCCTAGTGTGGATACCTCACGCTTGGGGATGAAATGTATCTTCTAGTGTTAGAGGACTTTGGATTTTTCTTCCCTTGGATTCTGGTTCCTTTCTGTCCATCTTGGGATAGGTCCTGTTTGGTTTTTTGCTAGGATTCCTTGAACCTTTCTGGGCACCTCTTATTCCCTAAATTGAGTGTCCTTTGGTCCTGTCTTTGGATGTCCCAATTCCATTTGGCTGAGGTTAGAAGACCTGGACTGGCTTTGTATCTTTGCACGTTGATAGTTATTACTCTTAAGCGTTTATTTGGGATTGGTGCTAAACACTTGGTTTATGCAATCTCGGGGAGCTCTCCCATAAGGATATATATTCATCCCGGACGTCCCTTTACTGCCTTCATTTCACAGTTGAAACTAGGGCACAGAGGGTTTAAGGAATTTGCGCAGCATTTTAGTATCTCACTTTGGCTTTTTTTTCCTTTTTTTTTAGAGCTGTACCTGCTCCATATGTAAGGTCTCAAACTTGCAGCTGCTGGCCTAAACCACAGCCATAGCGGCATGGGATCCAAGCCATATCTGTGATCTATGCCGCCATTTGTCACAGTACTGGATCCTTAACCCGCTACACCACAGTGGGAACTCCACTTTGGCATTTTTGGCAGTACTGTTTCCTTGAGTCAGTTTTCTGTGCCTATATGTTGTTTTGTGTTCAGTTGGCCTGTTATGTAAATTGTTCTTTTTTAGATAATTTCTAGTTGTCTTTAGGGTCGAGGTTAAGAGCTGGGCTTGGAGTCAGAAAGTCCTGGACTCAAGTTTCAGTTCTCATTCCTGCTATGACCCTATGGGCAGATTTCATCCCATCTCTGGGCTCAATTTGCCTGTCTGTACAATGGGCATACTAAAGAATTGCTACTGTGTAAGTTTGTTAATGCATCTCAGTGACATTGGAGGGCCTAGCAGTGTGGTGCTTAACATTGAAATTGCTGCTACAGGGTGTTAGTAATGAATGTTTCCTGCAGCTCTTGGACTGTGTAAGACCCTGAGGTACCCAGGCAGGTTTTATATTTGAGGAAACCACAGTGGAGAGGTGAGGCCTTGGTGAGGGCTGGCAGAGGCCCCCCCCACCTTGGACTCTAGCACTTAGCTAGGAACATTAACTTTTTGAGGCCCTTGACGACCTTTCCTCCCTTTACTGAGAGGCTGTCCCCCCCCCCCGGCATCTTTTTTCTCTTTTTGTTAGGAAAGTTTTCTAACATATTTAAGAAAAGAGAAAATAGTATCATACACTGCCATAGATCTATCACTTGTTTCAGCAGTTGTACACATATTGCCAGTTTTTGTTCATAATTTGTTTTTTGGCCATGTCCACGGCATGCGTAAACTCCTGGGTCGGACCTGAGCTGCTACAGTGTCAATGCTGGGTCCTAAACCCACTGCACCGCAAGGGAACTCTCCCCTGAAGTATTTTAAAGCACATCCCAGTTCTCATCTCATTATACCCATACAATCTGTAGTATGAATCTTTAACTTAAATATATTTTTTTTAGCATAACCACAAAACTGTAATCATGCCTACCAAAGGTAACAATAATTACTTAGTATCTTAAATACCCAGTCCAGATTCCGATTTCTCCAGTTTCCCCAACATTGACTTCTGCCAGTAGGTGTTCATGTCTGAGTCCTGGCGCTGGGCAGGCTATTTTGCTTCCACTGAAGTGAGAGGTTCGGGGTGCGGCTCGGGCTTCTCTTCTTCCATGATGGTTTGTGCTTGCTGCTCAGGTGGTGTCCATGATGTGGGCACATTGCCATGGAAATGCTGTGGTGTCACAGAGCTGGTTATGACCATGCCTGAGAATGCTGAGGGAGAGGGAAGGCACAGTGCCCGTTTGCTCTTGATTTGTGGTTGATGAACCTAGGTAGTAAGGACACTGAAAAACATGTGCAAGACCCAGAGGTTTATTGCAAGAATTTCCTGCCTCTAAAAGCCCCTCAGTGAGGTTCCCCTGCCCCCGACCCTGGGTGTTTCACCATGGCCTAAATCTAGGGAAGGTCTCAGGGGCCTTCCTCAGGCATGAGCCAGTTTTGTAAAGGAAAGGCTCCGAGCCTTAGCTTCTAGTAAACGACTGTCCCATAGGGTTGGGTTTGGGGATCCTAGGCCTGTCGTTAAACATTTGAAGAGGCGGAGCCATCTTGTAATTTTGGTAATTTTGTGCCTAGTTAATGGTCATTCAGAGCCTACCCAGGCAATTTGTTGAGAGTTTGGGCAGTTAATGATCATAACCCTGACCTTCACATTATTCTAGCCGCCTCTGGTCAAGGGCTCTCATGATCTTCAGGTAACAGCCACTGCTCCCATGGGTTTTCATCTTTTTTTTGGTCTTTACCTCTCTCCCGCTTTTGCTCTCACTTTCTCTCTTATTTTGTAAGCCAGGTAGATCCGTAAAGCCAGGCCCCTTTTTGCTTGCATCCAGCTCTCTTGTCTAAAGAATTTTCATGTTGCCAAACTTCATTTTTATAAGGGACCTTTGTCCCTTTTTCCTGGGGCTCTACTCTCCCTGTGCCTTTTCCTCCTGGTCAGCTCCTTGGTTACTTTCTTGTACCACCTATATGAGAGCTGAGGAGAGGAGATGCCAGCATGAGTTACTGGGAGAGGATAGTGCATGCATGGACAGGCCAAGGCTAGTGGACTGGCCAGCAGTTGGCAATGGCCTCCGAGGGGAGTTGGCTGTAGCTTCTCCATAGAGAAACTGCTTCCCAGTAAGCACTCCAGATGGTTTAGGGTTATATATGCGGAAGCATGCTCATATTAGCTGCTGCTTACTATCAGAACTACTGTTTATCTGGCACTTACTTTGTGCCTACCCCACGTCAAGGGCTTTGTTCATGTTATCTCGTTTAACCCTCACAATCCCTTGAAGTAGCTGCTCTACATAACCCATTCTACAAATGAGAAAACCAAGGCTCAGGTTCCATGCCAGGAGCACATGCTGGGAAAGAAGCAGAGCCACTTGAGTTATTTGGTCTGCAGAAAGAAGCAGGATGCCCACACCTGTAGACTGGAGGGTGGGGCCAGTCTGCTTTAAAGCCTGAGGTTTCTTTATAGTCCTCTTCGCCAAACGCATGATATGTAATGAACTTAAGACACGTCTGTACCCCGTGGGGTTGGCCCGATAGACATTCCTTAGAGTGGGCACCCAGATCTCCAGAGAACAAGCTGACTATCCCCAGCTCTACAAGTGGAAATTTAAATGCCTTGAATGCTTAATCCAGGGGGCACAAGATAGAACTGATCCTCTGCAAGGCGTCGACCTTCTCCCATTTCCTCCTGGGCTCCAGTTCCACATTGGGCTCCCAGTGCCTTGATGTCTCCGGCAGGCCGGCCTAACACATCGCCAGTCCAGGCTCCGGGAATCAGGCGGTCTCTGCCCAGGCCAGCGCTTCAGGGTTTCTCCTGCGTGCTTGTCTCAAGAGGGTTTGGCACGTCTAGATTGAAATGATTAGCGCAGTGGGGTTTCCCCCACTTTTCTTGGGGGATTATGTCACAGTCTATTAACCTTGCTCCCTCGGTATTTAATCCCACTCTGACATGGATTTTGCAGACAGTCTCTTAAGTGGTACCACTTAAACCTGGTTGCTGTTTTGTGGAGGCAGCCTTTGTGCAGTCATGTCGGTGGCCCACAGGATTTCTACCTCTATCCCAGTTGGTTTGAATTTCTTCTTTTTTTCTTCATCTGTTAAACGGGGTCTGAAGAAAGTAGACCCTGCATTCATGAGGACCTTTAGCTGGGAATTGCTGGTGTTGTCAGAGGACACCTCCTCAGGTCAGTGGGAGCCCAGGGCTCTGAAGAGTTGGAGAGCATGACACGGCCAGATGGCACTGAGCGTGCACAGTGGGCAACCAAGCGTTACCATCCCAGTGTCCTTCAGAAATCACTAGGGGTTTTTGGTATCCTGTTTATTTTTCGGCTGCTCCCCACTCCAAGGGAACAAAGTTTCAAGTATCCGCTTAGCCAGTTTGTGAAAAGTTGTAGATTCTCACCGAGCCCAGATCTGCTTGGAGCTGTAAATATAGGTAATGCAGAGAATCCCTCTTTGGCTAAAAGTCTTTGTATGGTGGATTTGATTGCTGTACTTCCCTGCCTTGGATAAATCCTTTGGAGTGAAAAGGTGTTCTTCTGGAATTATTCTTGATGATGTTTGTTAAAGCTCTGGGAGTTGTTTGGATAGTCTTTTGTCTCCCCTCCCCCAGGTGTTAGATGTGAAGCAGCAGGACAGGGATGGAGGCCACAGACCTTCGCTTCGTGCCACCGTGGCCTCACCCATGAGCTGTAGCAGTAGGGGAGTGCCTGGGGATGCCAGCTCCTTCTGCCCTGACCCCGTCGGTCGGCCCTGTATCATAGACATTGCCCTGTGGGCTGGCTTTCCTGTAATTTGTATCTTTTCCTGCAAGGACGATGCAGAATAAAAGGTGCTTGAGGACCTGGTACAAGAAAGATGCTCGGAAATGTTGCACCAAGTAGGCGGTTGATGAGTGGGCTTCATCTTCCCTTTCCGTCCTCATGGCTTGAGGAAGAATGGCCACCTTAGAGCCAGCTTCTGGCTTTTCCCATGTCACTTCCTGTCTCTCTGACCTCAACAGATCCTTTCACCTACTGTCCCTTTAAGTTCTTCCTGTTTGGAAATGAGAGAGTTGATGGTGTCCCACTGTCCTTTCTACTCAGACTGGCCTCTCCTGGTTCCAGGAGGGTCTTTTGCTCTTTTCTTTCATCTGGGCTTCAGAGCCCCCAGGCAGTTCCTGTTTCCCTGAGTTCCCTCCATCCCTGCCTGGAGTTCTGGGTACTTTACATCCCTATCCTTCTCAGCGTTTTCCTTTCCAGATTAAAGTATGGAGAGAGGTGCTTTTTTTTTTTTCCCTAGCTTTTCACAGAATTCCAACCCTTTCTCTCTGTTATGTCTCTTCCCCAGTTCTCATAGTGTCTGTCTGTGTAGTATGTCTGTCTCGCCCTATATTTCTCCTGAGGTGTGGTGACCTGGTCCTCCCACAGTGTCCCCAGCAGGGGCACACTTCATGTTTGTTCTGGGAACCACTCTGAGGAACCCAGGCAGCAGCAGGAAGTGTGCCATGCCCCTCAGTCTGAATAACAGCTTCTCCCTCTGCTTGGCAATCTCGCCAAAACCAGTTTCCCCAGTTAGGTGGCGCTTTTTGTGTGGGTGGGGCCATTCCAGAAGAGTCCTGCTGTGGGCCGCACCCAAACCAGCAGGGGCCTCACTGGTCAGGGGTGCCGCCTTCTCCAAGTTTACTCAGCATCTTCCTGTAGGGCCAGCCCAGGACAACCTGGTGGGTTACAAGGAAACTGCACAAGGTACCCATCAGTCACCTCTCTGCATTGTTACTTTGAGACACCAGGAGGAGGTTTTGGTCCTGTATTCCGTGTTTGAGAGCCGCCCTTGAGCTCTGCTGGGGTAACAGTTTCGGGGGAGGGGGGAGCTGAACCACTTGGGATTTAAGCTGCGCCTCAACCCCTTTAAATTGGGAATGAGAGTGAATAGGAAGGCCTCCTTGACAGTTGGGGAGCAGCGTAGAGGCGCACAAAGGGAGTGATGCGAGTGAAAGGCCTGTGAAGGGTCCTCAGAGAGGTCGGCAGTTGTTTTTCCACAAAGCCTGTTAGACCTTCCCTGCTCCAGGGGCCAGACTTGTCTGATGAGCTTATTCCAGCACTGACCTGGTCCCATCTGAACAGCCAAGGCCTTTTCTGCCTAGATTAGTCCCTTTGTGGTTAGCCTTTTAGGACCTGGGTTCATTATGTTTCCTTTATCTTCTCTTCATTCTCTTTGTGGGTCTTAGATAATGGAGAAGGAAGGAGTTTTTATGCT
Source organism: Catagonus wagneri (assembly GCA_004024745.2). Lineage (NCBI taxonomy): Eukaryota > Metazoa > Chordata > Mammalia > Artiodactyla > Tayassuidae > Catagonus > Catagonus wagneri. The sequence continues at coordinate 2,593,342 of PVHT021183541.1, read as the reverse complement.
CTCACACATACCTTACCATGGTCGTGCATCAGGAACTTTGGGAGCTTTTAAATTATTATTTTACATTCATTAAAAAAAAAACAAACACAACCTTCTGTACTTGTGAGAACTGTAACTGTGGGTTTGGCTCAAAAACTGGATTATTTTTCCAGCTGCTTCTTTCTTAACCCTATTTTATCCCTTCACCCTCACCCCACCCCACCCCACCTCAAAGATCCGTAGATACTCAGAACATCCTATGGGCAGCATCTGTCACATTTGGAGAGTGCTTTTATATTTTAAAGTCCTGGAGATTGGGTTGACGTGGGGATTTGAGCAAGTCAGGAGATGCCAGGATGGGGAGGCTAGGAAGATGCCCGGAGGTGAGGTGAGTCGGGTGAGAAACAAGAGGGTCCGCAACAAACCCCTTCTGTGGGCACTCTGACAGCCGATGTGCGGGGACCTCAACTAGGGTGGGTCTGGGGCCTAGGACCCTTCCCCTTTCTCTCCCTGCTCAACTCCCCGCCCACCTCTGGCCTAGAGCTGTGGAGCTGACCTTGAAACCTGGGGACCAGAGCCTGAACTTTTCCTTAGTAGCAGTACCTTTTAAAGCTTTGGTACCCCCTCCCCCCCCAGCCAGGACAGGTCCCTCTGGGGGGAGATAAGGGACGGGCAGGACACAGTGCCCCCTCCCCCAGGCCTCTCAGCATCGCTCTGTGTTCCTGTCAGCCTTGGCCAGTTCCGGAGCCCCCGAGGGTCTCCTCTCAAACTCCGTGTTCACATTGGCTCTGGGGTTGGTTTGTAGGGAAGATGGTGAGTTGGAAGAAGGCGAACTGGAAGATGACGGGGCCGAGGAGACCCAGGACACCTCCGGAGGCCCAGAGAGGAGCCGGAAGGAGAAGGGGGATAAACACCACAGCGATTCTGACGATGAGAAGTCTCACCGGAGGCTGAAGCGGAAACGCAAGAAAGAGCGAGAGAAGGAGAAGAGGAGGTCCAAGAAGAGGAGGAAATCCAAGCACAAAGTAGGTCCTGGAGGGCGGGCTGGGCCTGCTGCAGGCCTGACACGGGGCCTGGCCCGGCGCCCTGGGGGCTGAGCTGATCTCGTCAGGCCGGAGGGCACTCTTAATAGTGCTGCTCTCCTTTCCCCACTGAAGACTTTTTTTTCTTTTTAAAGTTGGCAACTCATGCTCCGTTGCCACTAAATGCCCCTAGGTGAGGCATTTCACAGAGAGCACAGAGCCCTTCCGGCACATTCCAGCAGTCCGCACTGTGGCCTGCCTGTGCCAGAAGCGCTGAACCCTCTGCCCCTGTCATTGCAGCGCCACGCTTCTTCCAGCGATGACTTCTCTGACTTCTCAGATGACTCGGATTTCAGCCCCAGCGAGAAGGGGCACCGCAAGTACAGAGAGTACAGCCCCCCATATGCACCGGTGAGTAACTGCTGGTCAGGGGCTCCCCACGGAGCGATGAAATTGCACATGTTTACTGGGCACTTGCTGTGTGCTGGGTCTTCTGGTGTGGCCTTTCAGATGGATTTTAATTCTGCAAGATTGGGAATTTTTATCCCCAGACTGAGAACTTGGGTCCGGTTGCACAGCTCTGATGTGCAGGAGCTGGCGTTTGATCACTCACTCTCTACGCCACTTCTTCCTGTGCCCTGGGTAGGACTAGGGTGTCCAAGAAAGATGATTTCTCCCTGTCATAGCTGACTTTCCCACTTTTCAGAAATGACCTTTTGTGGAGAATTAAGTGGTCACGGGAGTATGTCATTTCAGATGTTGTGAGACTAGAAGTTAAATATTTTTCCAATTATATCATAGAGTTTAAAGGTAAATTTCAATAATTTGTCCAGTTTGTATATTGTTTTCTCCCCCCCAGCAAAACCAGTAATATAAATTGATATAGATTTTCAAGTTTTAACAAGAAATACTTAACAAAGCTAATAGTTTTTTTTTGCCTTTTTGCCTTATCTAGGGCTGTACCCGCGGCATATGGAGGTTCCCAGGCTATGGGTCTAACAGGAGCTGTAGCCACTGGCCTTTGCCACAGCCACAGCAACGTGGGATCTGAGCCGCGTCTGCAACCTTCACCACAGCTCACGGCAACGCCGGATCCTTAAACCTCTGAGCAAGGCCAGGGATCGAACCCGCAACCTAATGGTTCCTAGTCGGATTCGTTAACCACTGAACCACGACGGGAACTCCCATGTGTGTATTTTTTTACTTTATCCTGTATCTCTTAGTGCTAGCACACTTTGGAAAGCATCATTTAAAACAGTTTTCTACTTTGGTTACCAAGTACTCATTCAGTGAATTCCACAGCCCCAGGAAAATTTCGACTAAGCAGCACCCCTCTAGGGCCCCCTCCCCAAATAAGATTGTTCTATATCCCTGGGAAACATGCCCTTCTTTTCCCTCTCCAGTTCTTCAGGGATCGTGAGGTGTGTGTTTTTCAATTTTCTTTAAGTCTGTGGCTCTTCCTGAAAAATACAACCATCTGGTCCCACTGCCCACATCTCACTCTGGTGGGAACCAGGCTCCAGAGTGGCTCGGAACTGGCATCTCACCCCAGGGACTGCAGAGATACCTGGACAGATGGACCAGTTCAAGGATGGGTGGGGATCTTGGTGGTCTGTACCCGAGGCCCCAGGGCCGGCTCACCCTCCTTTCCCCATCAGTCCCACCAGCAGTATCCCCCGTCGCACACCACGCCCCTGCCCAAGAAGGCCTACTCCAAGATGGATAGCAAAGGCTACAGCATGTACGAAGACTATGAGAACGAGCAGTATGGGGAGTACGAGGGTGATGAGGAGGAGGACATGGGCAAAGACGACTACGACGACTTCACCAAAGAGCTGAACCAGTACCGGCGTGCCAAGGAGGGCAGCAGCCGGGGCCGAGGTGAGACCCTACAGCTTCGGCCTCTGGGTGTCGGAGCAGACCTGGGCTGGGGACTGGGGGCAAGGTGCAGAGCGAGACGGACCTGATTGGCCCCGTGCTTGTGGAGTGTCAAGTCCAGGAGAACAGACGATCAGGGAGCTGCACACACAAGCAAAGGGGGCCAGAGTTCAGCCACGTGAGGAGAGGGTCCAGTGCTGAGGCCTGGTTGAGGTGGGGCCAGGCTGGTATGAGGCCAGGAGAAGGAGGCTGGCGCTGAAGAGTAGTTGTTATTTTTTGGCCGTGCCTGTGCCATGAGGAAGTTGCCGGGCCAGGGATTGAATCCATCCATACCACGGCAGCAACCTGGGCTACTGCAGGGGCAATGTCAAATCCTTAACCCACTGTACCACAAGGGAACTCCCTAGGATTGTTTTGTAAATCCACTTCCTGGTCAGCTGTGAAGAGAAAAGGGGGACAGCTTCTCTCACGTTTGAGGGGGGTACCTTGACAGCTGGCTGCTCCAACTTTCGCATCACCTGACAGGGTATGACTGCAGCCCATGGGACTGCCACACCTCTGAACCTTGAACCTGGGGCAGCTAGGAGGATGGTGGGGGAGGGCAGAGCACCCAAGACCCAGCCTGGCCTCTTGGAATCATCTCCTGGCAGTGATGTTTCCCACCCCTAGAGGATTTCTAGAAGTTCAAGCTCAGCGGTGCTTAGCCCTGCTTAAGGCCCAGCTTGTTGTTGGAATGGCTTTTCATTCATTTTTCCTTCCAGCAGCTTTTCTTGAACTCCTGCCTAAACAGGCGCAGCTTTTTGGGGGGATTCTGGACCAGCACTCTCCAATAGAAATAAAATGCAAGACACCATTTAATTACAAATTTTCTAGTGATCACATTAAAAAAATAAAAGGAGTTCCCATTGTGGTGCAGAGGAAACAAATCCAACTAGGAACCAACTAGGGTGTGGCCCTAAAAAAATAAACCCAAAAAATAAGTAAATTAAGTAAATAGAAACAGATGAAATTAATTTTAACAATACATTTTATGAACTATACATTCAAAATCTTATTTCAACATGTAATAAAAATAGATGTGGCGTTCCCATCGTGCTCAGTGGAAACGAAACTGACTAGTATCCACGAGGATGTGGGTTCAACCCCTGGCCTCGCTCAGTGGGTTAAGGATCCGGCGTTGCCGTGAACTGTGGTGTAGGTCACAGACATGGCTTGGATCCCTCATTGCTGTGGCTGTGCTGTAGGCTGGCAGCTGTAGCTCTGATTCGACCCCTAGCCTGGGAACCTCCATATGCCACAGGTACAGCCGTAAAAAGCAAAAAAAAAAAAAAGATGTGGTTGATATTTTATATTCCCTTTTTTTAAACTAAGTTTCTGAAATCTAGTGTGCACTTTATACTCACAGCATTTCTCACTTTGGTCAGCCATGTTTCAAGTGCTCGGTGGGCACACATGGCTGATGCCACTGTGTAGAGAGTGCTGGAGCGGGCATGTGTCCATGGTGCTGAGTCACCTCCGTCGAGGGGCCCAGGGACCGTGAGTCAGCCTGGATCAGCTGGGAAAGTAGAGGAGGGGGAGGAAACAGTCGACCTTGGGGAGACGATGGGTTAACTTCTCTCCTGCTAGTGGTTCTGCTCGCTCAGGCACTCACTGTCTGAATGTCCTTGCAGGCAGCCGAGGCCGGGGCCGGGGCTACCGGGGCCGAGGAAGCCGTGGAGGGTCTCGAGGCCGAGGCATGGGCAGGGGCAGCCGAGGCAGGGGCAGAGGCTCCGTGGGAGGAGACCACCCGGAGGATGAAGAGGACTTCTATGAGGAGGAGATAGAGGTAAGGTTTTCTCCAGCTGGAGGATGGGGGTGGGAGTTGGGGTGGTGGCTGGCTGGGGGACTGCAAGCTCTGTTGGAGGCGGCCTGTAAGACTAAGGTGGAAAGAAAGCAGCAGATGGCAGGTTTGTTTTTGTTTTTTGTTTTGTTCTTTGTCTAAAGGGCCGCACCTGCAGCATATGGAGGTTTCCAGGCTAGGGGTCGAATCAGAGCTGAGGCGCTGGCCTGCACCACAGCCACGACAACGCCAGATCCGAGCCATGTCTGTGAGCTACACCACAGCTCAGGGCAATGCCAGATCCTTAACCCACTGAGCGAGGCCAGGGATTGAACCCACATCCTCATGGATCCTGGTCAGATTTGTTTCTGCTGAGCCACGACAGGAACTCCAGTTTGTTTTAAAGTGTTCTTTTATTATTTGGAATAGAGAAAACCTTCATATGGTTCAAAGTACCAAAGGATGAGCTGTCAGAAACATCATCCCACTGCTGTCACCGTGACTTAATTCCTGATGCTGAAGACAGGGTTTCTGAGTGTGTTCTCCAAATATTTTATGCCTTTGGAATCAGGAGCCTGTTGACTCATCTCCTACACACACACACTCTCAGAGGAGGAGAACTACCACACTCACTGCTCTGTCCCTGCCTGAGGCCTTTCCACTCTGTACTTTGGTCTCCTGTACAGCTGTCCCTTGGGAGCTGTCCACTGAGAGTGACGACTGCAACGGAAAGGACCAGGACCGGCCACCGCTCAGTCTGCGGTGTGAAGAGGGGGCATAGGTGTGAGTCCCTGGATTGCTCACCGGCTCTCTGAGTCTGATGTCCTGAGTATTAAAAAGGCAGAAAGGGGCAGAGTGTATGTATAGTTAAGGACATTGTTCCCCAAATGACACTTTCCACTTTTCTTCCCTCTGAATCGCAGTATGGAGAAAGTGAGGAGCCGATGGGAGATGAGGATTATGACGATTATTCTAAGGAGCTGAACCAGTACCGGCGGTCCAAGGATGGCCGAGGACGAGGTGGGCAGGGGCCAGGAGGCATGAGTCTGTGGGGCTCCTTCTGGCAGCTGCTGGACTTGGGTCCTGGAGCGAGGCTGCAGGTTAACACTGCTTCTCTCTTTTGCAGGGTTAAGTCGAGGCCGTGGCCGGGGTTCCCGAGGTCGAGGGAAAGGGATGGGCCGGGGCCGCGGTCGAGGTGGCAGCCGAGGAGGGATGAGCAAGGGTGGAATGAATGATGACGATGACTTCTACGACGAGGACATGGGCGTGAGTCGACTCTTCATTCTGATCTGATGTTTTTACTCAAGACTCTTTCTCAGAATTTTTTTTTCTTTAATGAGTTGTCCTGTGAGGCTGATCCTGTCCCCCTGCTCCCATCAGCTGTTCCCCTCAGGGCCTATCAGCACTAGTCATCTCTCGTGGGGGATGCACTGTTGGTGAGACTCTTTGCTTTTACAACGACATTTTTGTAGCACCTTCAGTCACTTGTTTTCTGAGTCCCTGAGGCGTGGAAGGTTCTAGGTGACCCATCCTATTAGCCGTGGAGAGTTTTATCGGAAGGCGCCTGCCGCCCCTTCTAGGAGTGGATGTGTTCCTGCACAGGTGTGCGGAGCTTGGGTCTTCAGCTGCTGGTAGCTTCAGGTGCCAGAACCTTTTCCCTCTGAGTGCCCGCAGGCCATGCTGCGGGCTCCAACCCCACAGCCCTGGGTGCTGGGTGCAACCTGCCGGCCAGTGCTCTGGTTACATGAGGGCGTGCCCATCCTTGCCAGCCCACCCCTCTTGCTCTCTTTCGCTTAAAGCCCGTTTCCTCCTGGCCTACACAGGCCCCTGCTCACCCTTCCTGTTCATTTCCCTTTACATTTGCACCCTGTGTTCCTAACAGGATGGTGGCAGTGGAAGCTACCGGAGGAGTGACCATGACAAGCCCCACCAGCAGTCTGACAAGAAAGGCAAAGTCATCTGCAAATACTTCGTGGAAGGGCGGTGCACATGGGTAAGGGGCCCCGGTCCAGTGCCAGGGTGCCTGGGGCAGGGTGGCAACCCTCCCAGGGACACGTGGGCCTCTGGGAGTGTTCTGGAGGCCACATTCACTGGGGGCAGTGTTTGGGTGGGCCTGGAGTGATTGTCTGAGAGATGCCCAGGGGCCTGGAAGCCTCAGTTCACTCCTCAGAGTGACTGACAAGCTAGAACAAGATTGATGACACATTTGAGTTTTTTTGGTTTGGGGGAGGATATTTAGGCTGAAATTTTCACTCAGTCCATATGGCCTCAAATGTTTTATTTAGAACATTTTGCCAGTGCAAAGATGTAGCATATCCTGGTTAAATTATTGAACTTCAGTGTTGGAGAGGGAATTATTGAGGTATCCAAACAGAAAAGGTGAGGGGGGTGATCACACCAGCCTTCAACTTGACAGCAGAGTATAATGCTGAAAGATGGGCCAGTGAACCACAGAGTTCTGAAGGAAGCAAGTATAATGCAGTGTTAGTTCACCAGCCAGCTTTTTATTCAGATATATAGGCAGCGGGCAGACGTTGGCAAGCGGGTGCCCAAGGAGGACTGCACTTGTGTATCTGTCTTAGGAAAAAATACTGTTGTGTTTCAGACAAAGGTGTGTTTGTGCATAAAATATTCCTTGTTATAGTTACAATTCATATTGTTTCTAGAAACTTAAAATACATATAAACAAAAAGGGTAGCTATTCCTAAGAGAAAGAAGGAATGGGTATAGAATAGCTTCTCTCTTAAGTTCACCTGGATGTCGTTTTATTTGGATTATACGGTTTGACTGAAAAAGGTGGAAAACTCAGTTCTGCTGGCTTAAACACAGAGACGCTTGTCTCTCAGAACAAAGGGTCTGTGGCTAGGGGTGCACTGCAGGGCTGGTGTAGTGGTCAGTGGCACCCTGGAGGACCTAGATTCCTTCCTATTATTTTATTAAGCATGTGGGTTTTATTCTCGTGGTTGCTTAATGGCTGCTGTGCCTCCAGGCATCACATCTAAGGGCTAAGAGGAGGAAAAATGTGTGAAGGGTTTTTTTTTTTTTTTTTAATTTTTAAATCAAGGCAGTATTGTCTTTCTGGGGACTTCTGCATGCATTTTATTGGCTAGAACTGCATGGGAAGTTGCGAAATGGAGTATTTTTGACTGGGCACAAACAAAATTTGGATTCTGTTAGGAAGGAAGAAGCATGAAACTGGATACTGGGTGTCATGCAGCAAAGAGTGAAAATCAGTAAGTGGGTAAGACGGGGAGAGAAGGGAAGGCAAAAGGAGGAAGAATTAGAAAGAAGCAGTGAGGGAGTTCCCTCACTGGCTCAGTGGTTAACGAATCTGACTAAGAACCATGAGGTTGCGGGTTCGATCCCTGGCCTTGCTCAGTGGGTTAAGGATCCGGCATTGCCATGAGCTGTGGTGTAGGTTGCAGACGCAGCTCGGATCCCGCGTTGCTGAGGCTGTGGCGAAGGCCGGCAGCTACAGCTCCTGTTAGACCCTTAGCCTGGGAACCTCCATATGCCGCTGGTGCGGCTCTTCATAAAAAAAGGCAAAAAGACAAAAAAAAAAAAGAAAGAAGCAGTGAGGAATTCCCTTGATGGTGCAGTTGGTTAAGGATCTGGTTTGTGTGTGCTGTGGCTTGGGCTGCATCTGTGGCATGGGTTTGATCCCTAGCCCTGAAACTTCTGCATGGCGCAGGTGCAGCCAAAATGAAAGTGAAAGAAGAAGTGAAAGGTGGCAGAGCAGAGATGAGAGCGGGAACGTGGAGGAGGGAGGCAGGGGTGAGGAAAAGGAACACACACACTTTGGCAGAAGTTTAAAGTTGGCAGGAGGGAGTTCCCATCATGGCTTAGTGGTAATGAACCTGGCTAGTATCCACAAGGACGTGGTTTCGATCCCTGGCCCCATTCAATGGATTGTGGCTGTGGTGTAGGCTGGCAGCTACAGCTCCAGTTCAGCCCCCTAGCCTGGGAACTTCCAGATGCCTTGAGTGCGGCCCTAAAAAGACTAAAAATAAAGTCAGCAGGAAATCGCACTTATGAACCTGCCTTTCCTGGGCCTTCTGTCCTTTCAGGGCTGGGGGTAGGGGCTCATTTCTGTCACTGGTTCCTCTGTGCTTCAGCAGTGACAGAGCAGTACCTCCTTTTGCAAACCACCTTACCTTTTCACCACCTCTCTTTCTCTTCCAGGGAGACCACTGTAATTTTAGCCATGACATCGAGCTGCCGAAGAAGCGAGAACTGTGCAAGTTTTATATCACTGGATTTTGTGCTAGAGCCGAGAACTGCCCCTATATGCATGATATCCTTTGGTGCCCGCATCTGATCTGATTGGGGGTACAGAACTCCTTTTTGCTTTATTGATAATAACAGCTGACCTTCGCAGCACTTCTGCTCTTGGAGCTCTTGCCAAGAACTTTCTGTGTGTCTCCATCCCTTCTAACCTTCACATCTGCCCTGGGACCGGTCTGCCGTTCCCATTCTGCAGATGAGCAAACTCAGGCCCACGTGTTACGCTTTCTCTTTACATATATAGCTGACCCTTGGACAATATAGGTGTGAACGGTGCAGGTCCACTTAGATACGGATTTTTTTCAGTAGTGAACACTGCAAGACTACAGTTTGTGGCTCATTGGATCCACAGATACAGAGCCAAGGATACAGAGGGTGGATTATAAATTATACTTGGATTTTTTACTGCTTGGAGGGTCAGCACCTCTAACCTCCGTGTTGCCCAGGGGTCAAGTGTACTGGCTTATCTTATTACCTGCTGTTTTTCTGAGACTTTTCCAAACGGTTGTGTAACCTTGGGCAAACCATTGAAAATTTCCCCTATTCCAGTTGAATGACGATCCGAGGACATAGCCTCAAGGCCTAAGTGGTGGGGTGGGAAGCTCTCCAGACCCAGGGTCACATCTGGGGTCAGCTGCCAACCTGCAGTGCAGCCCTGAGCCGGTCACTGCCCCTCTCTGGGCTTCAGTTTCCTCATCTCTAAAAGAGGTTTGGATTCTGTCCTCAGTTAGGTGGGTTTCATGAGATGAAGCATTTGCCTTAACTCGCTGCGAACGTGATTTTCCGTGTAAGTTGTATCACACAACTGGAAACTGCATCAATGGCGACGACTGCATGTTCTCACATGACCCGCTGACTGAGGAGACGAGAGAGCTCTTGGATAAGGTAACGTCCAGGCTGACAGCAGCCGTAGCTAACAGGAACCAGGGGATGCGCCTTCCATTAACTCGTCACTGCAGCCTGCCTCTCCCGCCTCTGTGCAGGACCAGAATTCCCAGTTGCGTTGACCTGGGCTGGGCCATGTTAAGGAGGAAATGAAGGCGTTCCCATCGTGGCTCAGCAGAAACAAATCCAACTAGGAACCATGAGGTTGTGGGTTTGATCCCTGGCCTCACTCAGTGGGTTAAGGATCCGGCGTTGCTGTGAGCTGTGGTGTAGGCCAGTGGCTACAGCTCTGATTAGACCCCTAGCCTGGGGACCTCCACGTGCCGCGGGTGCGGCCCTAAAATGACAAAAGACCTGAAAAAAAGGGGGAGGGGGGAATGAAGACTGTTCCCTGCAGGGAAATTTGAGGTGATCGCATGTGGATCTTATCTCTGGCCAGGGCACTTTTCATTGAGGGGCAGCTCTCTAGGAGGAATGTTGCCTGGTGTGTCTGCTGACACAGTTTGTGATTTCCTAGCTGTCCTGTATAGAGAGCCCCATGGTACACAAAGAGGAAGGGAAACTCGGAAGGGGTTCTTTTGTTTGATTGTTTGGGTTTGGATTTTTTTGGCCACACCCATGGCATACAGAAGTTCCCACGCCAGGGATCAACCTATGCCACGGCAGTGACCTGGGCCATAGCAGTGACAATGCCAGGTCTTTAACCCTCTGGGCCACCAGGGAACTCCTGGGATGGGTTCTGTTTTTATGGAAAGGTTAAAAGTTTCCATTTCTTAAGGGTTCTTTTGTGTAGTAGGCAAAGTATAGAGCAATTGGAGGCTCAGGATGGGGAGACTTCCTCCAGTGAGATGTCAGGGCTTCCTTACCAGCCAGGTGGCATTTGAAACTCACCCTCATACCTTCTATTCTACCCAAGCAGTCAGGCTGAGGACTTTGAGGCCCCCAGGTTCCTGTCCTTGGTTTCCTGACGTCCGTCCCAGGGTGAATGGTTGCAAGAGCACATGTCTTTCCAACTGAAGGTTTTCCTTCCTTCTATCTGGTTCCCAGAAGGTTTGAGGAGATTGGCTTTTTTGAGTCAGTTCCTCAGCTAGCTTCAGGAACCCACTCATTGGTGACTTAGCTGTTTAAATGGGGGTGGGGGCTGCCTGAGGGGTTGAGGTGAAGCCATGCAAAAGCAAAGCAAAAGAGTGTCCACTCCTCATCAGGAGGACATTTGTAGAGAAAGTTCTCATCTTTGCCAGGCCCTTTGGCCTATTATTCTACGAATAGGATTTTTTAACCAGTAGCTCTCTAGAGTCTGCAAGTCACTCACAGGTTAAGTAGTGGGAAGAGTAATGGCGACTTCATTTCTCATTTGAAGAACTGAACAACCTGACTGAGGACTGCCCCCTGCAGGAGATTCAGAGTTTGCGCTCTAGATCAGAGCCACAAGTTTAAATTTAAGTAATAAATAGCCACATTTTATTTTTTTATTTTTTGGTGGGAACGGGGAGCCTGCACCGCAGCATATGGAAGTTCCCAGGCTAGGGGTCCAATCAGAGCTGTAGCTGCCAGCCTACACCACAGCCACAGCAATGCCAGATCTGAGCAGAACTCTCTAATAACCACATTTTAAAAGAAAAAGAAACGGGGAGTTCCCATCATGGCTTAGCGGTAACAAACTTGACTAGTAACCATGAGGACTCGGGTTCTATCCCTGCCCTCACTCAGCAGGTTAAGGATCCGGCGTTGCCGTGAGCTGTGGTGTACGTCACAGACGTGGCTCAGATCCTGTGTTGCTGTGGTGTAGGTCGGCAGCTACAGATCCGATTCAACCCATAGCCTGAGAACTTCCATATGCCACGGGTACGGCCCTAAAAAGCAAAAAATAAATAAATAAAAAATGAGTGTTGAGCCCGCAAAAACTATTCCAAAGTTGAACTTCTGGTCAGAAAGTAAAACTTAAACTTTTACAGTGGTCAAGATTAACGCTGATGAAGGCATGTGCTCAGCCATTTCCCTCTTTCCTAAATGGTTGCGTTGTGGTCAGCCAGGCCAGGGCACGAGGTTCCCGGACAGCCCTTGGGTCCAAGCTGTATTGCCACTTACGACTGGGCCCTAGCCACCCTCTCCCAAAATGTCTGTGCTCTCTCTTTCTCCTTTTTCATCAGCTTTCTTTTCCTTCTTCTCAGTGACATTTCTGTCTGTCCAAATACATCAGCTTCCTGGAGTTCACATTGTGACTCAGTAGGTTCAGAACCTGACTTGGTGTCCATGAGGATGCAAGTTCGATCCCTGGCCTCACTTGGTAGATTAAGGATCCGTTTGTTTCTGTGAGCTGTGATGTAGGTCACAGACACAGCCCAGATTCGGTGTTACTCTGGCTGTGGTGTAGGCTGGCAGCTGCAACTCTGTCTTGACCCCTAGCCTGGAAACTTCCATATGCCATATATATACGTGTGTGTGTGTGTGTATACCACCCTGTTCTGTGAATTTTGACAAACACAGAACATCATATAACCGCCTCACAATCTAGATAGAGGAAATTCACTCCTTCACTCCCCAAACTCCCTTTTCTAGTCAGCATCTCTCCCATCTCCATCCCCTGGGAACCACTGATCTGTTTTCTGCCCCTAAGTTTGCCTGTTCAAGAGCGTCGTCACGTAAGTAGATGTGTATAGTGTATCGTTTCTAAACTTGTGTGAAGTTTATACAGCCCTTTGAATCTCGCTTCTTCACTTCACATAATGTATTCAAAATTAATTCACATGGTTGCAGTTATTGGTGGTTCATTGCTATCTGTCCCTGGGTAGTGCTCCATTGTGTGGACGATCTAAGATCAGTTATGTAGTCACCAGTTGAAGAACATTTGGATGGTTTCCAGTTTGGAGCAGAGGCTTAGAATTTTTAACAAACTGACATGAACTGATTTATTTGGCCCACACATCTGTGTATATGCAGGTGTGGCAGTCCTTTTCCATTAAGAGGAAAAGGAAAATTTGACTTTTGGAAACCTGGAATCATTCAGAATCAGTTCTGGTGGGGGCGGTTGTGGGACCCAGCAAGGCCCTGGTTGTCTGGAGTGAGGGGCCCAGGAGCACACCTCCTTGCTACAGAAGACCTAGGAAGAGAGGCACAGGAGTCTCTAGGGACAGCTGTGTCCTTCCACAGCATCCATGCAAGACTGTGTGAGTGGTCTGGGTTCAGCTTTTTGGGTGGGGGGTGGTCAGAGGGTGGTCATTTTCTCTAAGGTGTTTTATGCATCACCGTCCTGGGCTCTGATGCAGTTCAGCCCATGCCTTCAAGGCAGCATTAACGGCCCAGGGCGGGCAGATGGTAAAGAGATGAGTGCAGGGAGCTGGCTGTGTCCCAGGTGGAGTCCTGGTTAGGAGGTGGGGTCTGCACAAGGCTGAGGGAGGCTGAGTGCTGGAGTGGGAGCCCCAGTGGCAGGGCCCAGTGGAGAAGCTGAAGTACCAGGTGTAGACCAGACCCAAGGAGGTGAGTGTGTGGGAGACTAGGCCTTAAACTTGCCGGGGACCGGAGGTACCCTCTCAGAGGCTGTCCTGTGGTCCTTTGCTTCTGGAGGTCATTACATGCCCCTGTACACTGAGCCCTGTGCTCCATGCCAGGGATGGCAGTGACAGGATCACGCAGCTCTGTCTCCAGCAAAAGGGTCATTGAGTGGTGTTCCCGCCTGCTGAGTAGTATAGAGAAGTGCCGCACGCTTGTCATGGGCAGCCCTAGTCTCAGGGTGATGGGAGCGTGCCCCATTTCATGGCTGGACCATGGCACCCCCTCTGCGGTCGGGGAGGAAGTTATGGTCAAGTTTGTTCCTGTTTAATGAGGTATATAACCTTGCTAGGTTTTGCCCGCACCTGAGTTGCCTTGGAAAGGACCTAGCAGTGCGGGGCACAGCCACCGCTGTGACTGCAGGTTGCTGTGCCTGTGTGCTGAGACAGCTGGAGAGACCGCACAGGAGGCTGAGAGGGGGCCCAGGGTTGGAGGGTAGGGCTGAGCCAGGCAGGTAGTCACTAGAAGGGCTGGGCCACAGCTCCAGGGCAGGGTTTGGGTGTGGGAATATGTGAAGGGAGGAGTCAGAGATAACACCCTCATCCTGGGTCAGCGGTCAGGTGGTGCTGGGTCCGTCCTTCACAGAGCCAGGCTAGTGGCCTGTGGAGGAGCAGGAGGCACGGGCACTGGGGTGTGGCCAGGTGGAGATGGCACCTGTAGCTTAGACTGTGGAGTAGCCCAGCGAGGGTGGGCAGCAGCCAAAGGCAAGAGGGTGGACAGGGCCTTGGGGCCAGGGAGCTGGGGAGGAAAACCAAGCAGCCACGTTGGCCAGAGCCTTACCTCCTTTATTATACTCCTGTATTCCCAGCCCTGCTGCTCCCATCCTCTAGAGTCCAGGGAGTGCTAGGGAGATACGTCTGCTTGTTTTCCTTGCTCGTTTATTTAACAAACGTGTGGCCATACCTAGTTTGTGGCAGGTATTGTCCTGGGCACTGGTAGGGACACTGGTGAGGAGACAGGACACAATCATCAGGTAGATACTGATGACACTCCAGAATCGGGGCAGCAGAGGGAATGGGCAGGGAGCCCCGAGACGCTCTAACAGACTGACAGCAGGGGAGGCTGGGTAAGGAGGTGACACTGTGCTGACCGGAGGAGCGAGGAAGACACGTGCTGGGCAGGAGAACACAGCGTGAGCAACGGCTGCAGGCACAGTTGAGGAACTGAAAGGGGCCAGCTGGCGAGAAGGGCGGGAAGCAGGTGGGACACGGGGCAGTGGAACAGTCAGGGCTGTGGCCTGGGCCCCGACCCACCCCCGCCAAGAGTGGTGCTCAGACACCGTGAGGTGCTGGCCTCTCCCCAGCACAGCTAGTCTCCGGCAGTGTTTTCCAAACTGCAGTGGACACGTGTCAAAACATAGTCCTGGTTCATCAGGTCCCCGTGTGCTCCTGGTCCACACACACCTTGAGTATCAGGGCTTTAGGGAACAAATATTTTGCACTGATCAATCCAAGTTTTCCTGCTCTCTTGAAGCCAAATTCTTCTTGTACCGTGCGTTCATGGTCCATATACCATTGCTAGTGGTAAGGAGAGAGAAAAGCCAGGAACTGCCTGACACCGGCCAGGGGGCCTGCTTCCACCACCCACATCCCCACCACGCTGGGTGGAAGAGCACGAGGAGTTGTCTCGAGCAGTGCTGAGGCTGAGGGGCCAGGGACGGGCCATCTCTGGACCCCACGTCAGGATCCACTAAGGCATCTGTGCCAAGGTCCCCAAGGTGATCCAGGCCCAGGTTGGACAGTTTGCTGGGGAGACTCCCAGGGCCAAGCATGTAGTCCTATTGATGGCTAAGAATTTATGCTAATGAAAGCACACAAAGCAGAGTGAGCCAAGAGAAAAGGCTCAAGGGTAAAGGCTGGAGAGGCCAGGCACCAGATTCCAAGAGTACTTGGCCCATGGAGTCTTGGGGGACATGCTCAACTCCTCAGGTTGTGACCATGTACATGGGAGGCCACGTCGTGGATGTGCGCTAGAAGCTCCGTTCCCAGCGTTCTGCTGAGGGCAGCCTCTGCCTGACACATACCCAACCCCAGACCCCCAGGAGGAGAAGGGATGTTCTGCACAAGGCACGTTGTGTGTACAAACGTTGGAGACACGGCGAACCCCTTTTATCGGTCAGGGAATGTGGGGAGCCCTCTTGAAAATCCAGGTTCCCAGGCATTAGCTGAAGGCCACGGTTGCCAGTTGGCCTTCCAGGAAAAGCGGGCACACGTGTGGCGTTAACTTTTGCACAGGAGCCTAATCGGTAAGACCTTGAGATTACCCATCTCCCTGTATCAGGCCTTACGGTGGGCGCTAAAGGTCCTGCCCTTATGGGGTTGGTAGTCGTTGGGCCAGGAGTAAACAAAGGTACAGCTAAATAGAAAATCTTACAAAACTTGGGCAGTGTTTTCAGAGAGCTGATGGTGTTCCAGTAGTGAAGACAGGAGACCAGGACCGTCACTCTGAGTTGGCCTTTAAAAAGGGATCCTGACATCTGGGAGACACAGAGCCATACTTTAGGAATGGAGGGAAAAATAAATGCCCAGGGAGAGGCCTGGTCCAGGCCAGGGCCCTGCGCTAGGAAGAGCTTAGCTGTCCACAGGACTGAAACGGGGCTGGGTGCCGAGGGTAGGAGTCTGTGCACCGTGGAAGGAAATGAACCGTCCAGGGTGCTAAGAAGTCCTCCCCAGACACACCACCCTGCTGCCCTGTGAGTCCTCGTAAGCAATTGGGGTTTGATTGCAGGTGCTGTGAGAGGCCCTTAAAATCCAAGCAGGAAAGGACTTTTAGTCTTGAAATAGATAAAGTAAGTAACACAATTACAGCATAGTGCATCTTGAAAACGCCATGCCAAGTGAAAGAAACCAGTGACAAAAACAAACAACCAAAAATAAAAAAATTTTTAAATTTAGGCGTACCCATCATAGCTCAGTGGAAACGAATCTGACTAGTATCCATGAGGATGCAGGTTCGATCCCTGGCCTCGCTCGGTGGGTTAAGGATCTGGCATTGCTGTGGCTGTGTTGTAGGCCGGCAGCTGCAGCTCTAATTTGACCCCTAGCCTGGGAACCTCCATATGCCGTGGGTGCGGCCCTAAAAAAAATAAATTAATTATTATTATTATCTTTTTTTTTGTCTTTTTACCTTATCTAGGGCCGCACCCGCAGCATATGAAGGTTCCAAGGCTACAGGTCTAACAGGAGCTGTAGCTGCCGGCCTTCGCCACAGCCATAGCAACGCAAGATCCGAGCCGCGTCTGCAACCTACACCACAGCTCACGGCAACGCCGGATCCTTAACCCACTGAGCAAGGCCAGGGATCGAACCCGCAACCTCATTGTTCCTAGTCGGATTCGTTAACCACTGAGCCACAACGGGAACTCCGTTTAAATTAAATATATATTTTTAAATCAACAATTTTTATAAAAAAGCACACACACACACACACACAAACTAGTCACAAAAGACTACATACTATAGGATTTTGTTTTATGAAGTGTCCAGAATAAGGCAAATCCATAGAGACAGGAAGTAGATTAGTAGTTGCCTGGAGGTGGGAGGAGGGAATGGGGAGTGACTGCTGAATTGCTGTGGACCCTTCTTTGGGGGGATAGAAACGTTCTAGAACTAGGTAGAGGTGGTGGTTGTACAGCATCATCAATGTACGTCATTTCGTTGAACTGTACACTTGAAAATGGTGCAGTGGTACCTATCATGGTACGTGTACTTTGCTGCAAAACAAGAACGGCTCTCCTGTCAGCGGGTAACCGAGTGTGGATGCAGTAGTGTGGGGCCGTGATTTTTGTACCAGAGAGGCTTGGAGGTCATCGGCTTACGCTGTAAGACCTCAGGGTGTTGAAGGTTTTCCTCAGGAAATGTAGCTCTCGAGCCGGAACGAGCGTGTTCCAACCTGACTCTCCCCACCCTGACCTTCGCCGCGTTTCGTCCTTCTCACCCACAGATGTTGGCTGATGACGCGGAAGCGGGCGCTGAGGACGAGAAGGAAGTGGAGGAACTGAAGAAGCAGGGCATCAACCCGCTGCCCAAACCACCCCCTGGCGTGGGCCTCCTGCCCACCCCGCCCCGCCCGCCGGGCCCCCCGGCCCCCACCTCTCCAAATGGCAGGCCCATGCAGGGTGGCCCCCCGCCCCCGCCCCCGCCCCCGCCTCCGCCCCCCGGGCCCCCGCAGATGCCCATGCCGGTGCATGAGCCGCTGTCCCCGCAGCAGCTGCAGCAGCAGCAGGACATGTACAATAAGAAGATCCCCTCCTTGTTTGAGATTGTAGTGCGGCCCACAGGACAGCTGGCTGAGAAGCTGGGTGTGAGGTGAGTGCCGTGGGGCTGTTCTGGGCTCAGCCGGGCTCCTCTGTGCCGGGGCCTGTCGCTGTCATCCTGGCCGTGCCAGCCTCCTGCCTCTCCCCAAATTTCTGGGTCTCCTCAGGACTGGCCGCTGCCCTGCCTTTGTAGCCCCTCTCACGATACCGTTTTCTCCTTCTAGATTCCCTGGACCCGGAGGACCCCCAGGGCCGATGGGACCCGGGCCTAACATGGGACCCCCAGGGCCGATGGGGGGCCCAATGCACCCTGACATGCACCCGGACATGCACCCTGACATGCACCCCGACATGCACCCCGATATGCCGATGGGCCCTGGCATGAACCCTGGCCCACCCATGGGACCTGGCGGCCCCCCAATGATGCCCTATGGTCCTGGAGACTCTCCACATTCTGGAATGATGCCCCCCATCCCGCCAGCCCAGAACTTCTATGAAAACTTCTACCAGCAGCAGGAGGGCATGGAAATGGAGCCGGGCCTCCTTGGGGACACAGGTACGCAGGGCTTGGTTGGGGCTGGCGGGGGCTGCTGGGGTCGGCACAGGGAAATGCAGTCAGGAAGCCCTGGTTTTTCTTCTCCGGTCCGAGTCTTTGAAAACATGAATCCAACTCCATCTCTGTCCCGTGAGTGGTTGAGCGTTTTCAGCGGCATGAGATTCACTACTTTGTTGAATCTGAAAGGAGTGTTAATGCTTGTCATCACTGTAACTTAATTTTTTTACAAGTCCAGCTTGGTCTGCATGGAAGGGGAGCATGGGGAATTGGAGGGGCAGTGTGCAGTGGTATTGAACTACAAGGCAGAGGTGCCCTCAGCTAAAGTGGCCTCCTTCCAGATGGTTCTGGGTTTGGAGCTACCTTGCGACTCTGCTTGTTCTGTCCCCACAACTGACCATCTTCCTTCCTCCTTTCCTTCCTTTCTTGCGAAACAAGAACATGTGTTGGTGACAAGTTAGATGTCTGACAGTGGGGCCAGTTGGGTGGCAGTGCCGCGTCAGTTGGAGGTAGTGTGTAGCCTTCAAAAGGGTGAGGTGTGTCCTTGCTGCCAAGGGCCAGGCGTGCTTCCAGGCCTGGGGTCCGAGGAGGCAGAGCGTGTGGCCCTTGCCTTAATTGCATTTCAGTGGGGAGAAGCAGGCAGGAGATGTGTAAATAAGCACATAAGCTCATTTCAGCACTAACCTGTGCTCGAGAAGAGCTGGGCCGCGGTGGGAGGTGGTAGGGTAGAGGCAGGCTGCAGCGTCCGTGTTCTGGTGCGCCCCAGTCCACAGAGGCCTGTCCTAGGAGGGAGTGTGAGTCGGATGTGAAGGGGAGAAGGAAGTCATGGGCATGGCTGAGGGAGCAGCTCCCGCAGGTATGGAGGCCCCGGCCAGGCATCCCGTTTGAGAAAAGCAAAGGCATCTGTGTGGCTTGGAAAGGGAGGTGGGGGAGAGTGGTCCCAGTACACAGGACTGCAGGCCAGGACAGGTGGACTCGATGGAGGGACGGGAGGGCGATGGGTGCTTGTAGGGTCCGGAGTAGAGTCTGGGAGGGGCTGCCGGTGAGTCATCCTGGGCAGAGGTGCGGCTGGGCAGTGGCAGGGAGCAGCAGGGCTAGGTTTGGAGGTGGCGCCGTAGGGCCACTGTGACGGCAGGGGAGGAGTCTCAGTGGGCGATCTCTCCAGCCCTGATGCCAGAAGTCCTGGGAGAGAGTCCGCGGGGGCGGGGCGGGGAGCACTTCTGCTTTGGCCACATTAAGCCTGAGGTTTAACAACCCTGCGGAAATGTTGAGGGACAGAACGGGACGTCAGGGAGCCGACCGGGCTGGGGATCAGTGGGAGTTTTTTTTGGCATCCAGATACTGTTCAAAGTCCTGAGCAAGGAGATGGCAGTGACGTGTTCTCAAGTGAGAAGAGCAGGCGACCTGCGGCGGGGGTGGGGTGGGGTGCCGTGTTTGCCTCCCTTGTAAAGAGTGTATGTGAAAATGGGCCTGGAAAAGGTCTGGGTGGGGAGAAATCCAGATCTGTCGAGCTGGTAGTGGTTGGTATCTGGAGTAATTCATTCTAATGTCTGTGTCGTGAAGTCTCCGCTTTTAATACCGTGCAGTTGCTTTTAGTGTATTCAGAATTGCAGAACCATCAAGTAATTCACTCTTGAATTCCGTGCAGGGATGATGGGTGGGGCTAATTGTTTAAGCCGTGTCCCCAGCCAGGGTGTGGCACAGAGTGCATCACCCATCAAGTTCACATGTTATGAAGTTCATGGGCTAGAAAAAAGTGACCTTTCACTTTTTGCTTCATAGGCTTTGTGTATGAAGTATTTACAGATTTAATCATTTCAATCCTAAAAGTTTAGTTTAAGATGAAGATTCCCTTTCTGAGTGGTGCGGTCCCCATTTCAGATGCACAGTAGGGTCACCACGTTGCACGGTGCAGATGGAGAGCGTTTCTTCATCGCAGAACCTTCTGTGGGGTGGTGCTCACTAGACTTTGTCTCCGATACACACACGCAGTCTCCACGTGCGTCATCCCACATCTGCCCGTGACCCCGTCCTTGGCTCTGACTTGGGCAGAATGTGTAGAGAGAGGTGGCTGCCCGCCCTTCAGGAGTGAAGGCCAACCCTGCAGCCTTGTGCTTCCTGGATGTTCTCTGGGAGCAACACCCCACCCCGTCCCCTCCTGCAGCACCGTGCTCATAAGTGCTTGTGGGGTTCGGGAGGAGGAGGAGGAATCAGCTGTGAGCCTCGGGGTTGAATGTAGCCATAGCAACATTTTGGTGTATTTGCTATTCTTTTTCACTAGTTTTGTTTGCTGTGGTTGAACTCATGCACTTACTGTGCAATCAGAGTATTTTTCTTTATTGTTGACAAAGAAACCAGTAAACAATGCTCACCCAAAATAACTAGAACAGGTAGGAAATCTGTGGAGTGAAAAGTGAAAGATCCCTCACCCCTCTCCCAGTCTCATTCCCAGAGGGGCTGTCTTCTGTCTGTCTTTTCAAAGCCTTTTCTTTGTGTGTGATAAACATTCGTAAGACGTTCCGTCCTGTTTCCACTTCATGAGCATTTGCCCATGTCACTAAGCCTCACTGTGCACCCCGTTCTCAGTGGCTGCATCCTAGGTGGGGACTCCCCCGCTGGCTGCTCTGTCTCCCGCTGTCGGCTTCCCGTGGGCCCTGGGAGGGTAGGAAGGGCCGGGCTGCGCTCTCTCACCCATCGCCGTCGGGGGTGGTTTTCCAGTGAAGGGCACGGGTGGGTCGGAGTTGGCGCCGTGAGGCCCTTCCCGACGTGAACCCTCGGTTCTTCCCTGCCACAGAGGACTACGGGCACTACGAAGAGCTGCCGGGGGAGCCTGGGGAGCACCTCTTCCCCGAGCACCCTCTGGAGCCTGACAGCTTCTCTGAGGGAGGGCCCCCAGGCCGGCCGAAGCCGGGCGCCGGTGTCCCCGACTTCCTGCCCTCGGCCCAGAGGGCCCTGTACCTGAGGATCCAGCAGAAGCAGCAGGAGGAGGAGGAGAGAGCGAGGAGGCTGGCTGAGAGCAGCAAGCAGGACCGGGAGAATGAGGAAGGCATGTGTCCTCCCCAGGGGCAGGGGCTTTCCCCGACGGGCGCAGGCCCCCCGGGCCGCCATGCAGGGAAGAGGTGGGGAATGCCTAGGTGGGGTTTTGCATCAGAAAGGGACCTGTGGCCAGGGAGGGCCCCCTGCCCAGGGCTGTGAAGCTGCTGGGGCTGCTGCATGGTCCCTGAGGAAAACTAGAAGTCGGGGCGGCCCTTCTGTGTGGGGGATTCTGAAGAGACCCTGACCGCCTCAAGGAGGGAGGTGGGCTGGTGCCTGGAGGAGACAGCAGACAACAGAATTTACCCCACACCCTTACCGGGGAGACTGTGGGGAGATGCTCAGGCCTGCTTTGCCCAGACCACATCCTTGGGAAGCCAGCAGCTGAGGGCTAGTCGTTGACCTAAGCCAATAATAGTCATAGTCACAGGCAGTTGCCAGGGACCTGATGGCATCCACCCCACGGTGAAATGGGGCAGACAAATGGGGTCTAGAACCTGAAGCCAGAGGCTATGGGTGGCCCTGCCTGACAGCAGCCTAGGAGCAAGTGGGGCAGTGAGAACAGGGGACAACCCTACCCCCACCCCCAGCGCCTCCCGGTTGCACCTGGTAGAACGCTGGACTTGGGCCGGTTCCTGAGTGAGCCCACCCGGCCCCACCTTTTATCTGCTGGTGACTGCCCTTCCCTGGGTCTATGTAACATTCGAGGGGCCTGGGAAGCAAGTGTTGGTAAGCCCCAGGCACGCTGAGAGCTGAGTAAGCTCATGGGCCCTCAGAGCTGGGCCTGCCACGTTGGGGCCTGAATCTTCCCGGGAGGTGAGGAGCCTGGGAGGTGAGGAGCCCGGGAGGTGAGGAGGCGGCTGCAGAGCCCTGAGCTCAGTCTGAGCTCAGTCCTGGCTCTGTCCCCCCGCCCCACCCCAATCTCATGGCACTGTCCTTGCCTCTGTTTTCTCATCTGTCAAATGGGCTTGCTAATAATACTATATCCTGGGTGATTGTGACAATTAAGACAAATCACTTAGAATGGTGCCGGCACGTGGGGAAAGGTCCATAAACCTTAGCCAGTGACCTGCCGGGCTCGGTTCTTGGCCTGCCTGAGCACACTGACTCTTGGTGACATCCTGGGGTTGGGGTGGAGGGAGCGTGTTTTAAGAGAGCAGAACCTGAGATTGTGAGAGGTAAGAAGTAGAGGAACGGGCCGCCATGGGGTCCAGGAAGCCTGGTGGCAGGCGTGGTGGCCACTCACCCTCTCCCTGTGCTTTCTGCTTTTTCTCAGGTGACCCTGGAAACTGGTACTCAAGCGATGAGGATGAGGGTGGGAGCAGTGTCACCTCCATCCTGAAGACCTTGAGGCAGCAGACATCTAGCCGACCCCAGGCTTCCGGTGGGGAGCTGAGCAGCAGTGGGCTAGGGGACCCGCGCCTCCAGAAGGGCCACCCCACGGGAGGCCGGCTGGCTGATCCCCGCCTCAGCCGGGACCCGAGACTCAGCCGCCATGCTGAGGCTTCCAGTGGGTCAGGCCCAGGAGACACAGGACCTTCGGACCCTCGACTAGCTCGCTCCCTGCCCACCCCCAAGCCCGAAGGTGTCCTTCATTCCAGCCCTGTGGGCCCTAGTGGCTCCAAGGGGTCTGGGCTACCCCCTGCAGAGGAGGAGGAAGGGGAGCGGGCCCTTCGGGAGAAGGCTGTGAACATTCCCCTGGATCCCCTCCCCGGGCACCCACTGCGGGACCCGCGATCGCAGCTGCAGCAGTTCAGCCACATCAAGAAGGATGTGACCTTGAGCAAGCCAAGCTTCGCCCGCACTGTGCTCTGGAACCCTGAGGACCTGATCCCTCTGCCCATCCCCAAGCAAGATGCAGTGCCCCCCGTGCCCGCAGCCCTGCAGTCCATGCCTGCCCTGGATCCCAGGCTGCACCGCACCACCACCTCGGGCCCTCCCAACCCCCGGCAGCGCCCAGGCACCTCCACAGATCCCAGCACATCCGGCTCCAACCTGCCTGACTTCGAGCTCCTCTCTCGCATCTTAAAGACTGTCAATGCCACCGGCCCCTCGGCAGCCCCTGGTCCCGGTGATAAGCCCAGTGACCCCCGAGTGCGAAAGATACCCACCGACCCTCGGCTGCAGAAGCCAGCGGACTCTGCCACCTCCTCCCGGGCAGCCAAGCCTGGCTCCACCGAAGTCTCTCCATCCGCCAGCCCCAGTGGGGAGTCCTCCCCCCCAGCCACAGCCCCCTATGACCCCCGAGTGCTGGCGGCAGGCGGCCTGGGCCAGGGCAGTGGGAGCGGGCAGAGCAGCGTGCTGAGTGGCATCAGCCTCTATGACCCCAGGACTCCCAATGCTGGTGGCAAAGCCGCGGAGCCTGCTGCTGACGCAGGCACCCAGCCCAAGGGCCCCGAGGGCAACGGCAAGAGCTCCTCCACCAAGGCCAAGGAGCCTCCATTTGTCCGCAAGTCTGCTCTGGAACAGCCCGAATCGGGGAAGCCGGCGGCAGATGGGGGCACGGCCGCAGCCACAGACAGATACAACAGTTACAACCGGCCGCGGCCCAAGGCAGCCCCCGCCGCCACCGCCTCAGGCACCCCGCCACCAGAGGGCGCCTCGCCACAGCCCGGCGTGCACAACCTGCCTGTGCCCACGCTCTTCGGGACCGTGAAACAGGCACCCAAGACAGGCTCCGGAAGCCCCTTTGCTGGCAACAGCCCAGCCCGAGAGGGTGAGCAGGACGCTGGGTCCCTGAAAGATGTTTTTAAAGGCTTTGACCCCACTGCCTCCCCCTTTTGCCAGTAGTGTTAAGCCGGAGTCGAGTGCTCCCTGCACCCTACCCTTCCCAGGGCAATATTTAAGGGCAGCAACCAGAGTTGGGGACTTGGGGGGAGGGGGGAGGGGGAGGGTGTTCTTTCTTTTCTTTTTTACTATTTTTTTTCCCCTTGCCCCGCCCCCTTTTTTTTTTAAGTAGTACTTTCTTTGAAACGTATAAATTGTATATAACCATCTTCACTTCTGGTCAGTGCTGCGGGGCTCCTAGGCTCCCGTTGAGAAAACCTACACGTGCATGTGAACAGTTGTGAGTCCCCTGGGCCTCAGCCCCAGCTGGCACTCCGCCTGGCCTGGCCGGGCCTGATTTTCAGGGACTCCTTAAAGGCTGGGGCCGCAGTCTGGTGGTTGGGGGTCCAGTGGGTTTTCTGGGCAAAGTTTGGCCCCTCTTCCTTCTCCCCTACCCCCCACCCCTCCCAGGGCAAAGGGAACAGCAGACATCAAGAAGGCAGTGAACTCTGGTCACCCTGTGTCGCACAAATAAGAAGAGACGGAGCCAAGACAGTGGGCAGGACCGGCGTGGAAGCGGGTCCAGGCGTTTCTGGAACCCCGTCTCCTCTGCAGTGTGCAGGCAATGATGACCCACTTCAGGGGCCAGTGGAAGTGAAAAAGTATCAAGAAAGAAAGAAAAAGCCCTCAGAAGCTGCCTGGGCTGGGAGAAACAGAGTCCCGTCCCACTGCTGTCTCGTATGGATTCACACATGGGCCTCCCTGCCATCCTCCGTCCAGAGTTCATCGCTAAACCCACGCCCTCCAGCCCATGTCGGAAGACTCCAGGGTGAGAGGTGGACCTGGAGTCGGCAGGGCCAGTGTGGGGCGACGTCCCCCAAGAGCTGCCTCTAGGAGGCAGCCTCCGCAGACCACGTGTTCTCCGTCAGTATTAGCCCTCGTCCTGTCGTGTCACGGCCATGTCTCTCTCCCCCCATGCTGGGGTCTGTCCTGGGCCTCAGAAGCCAGAGTGCCCAGTGTGCCAGCCCCTCTGGGGATAGCTCAAGGATCCGTGGCATGGCCACTCCACCAGGCTTCCGACAGGGAACCCTTGGTGGTTCTAGGCAAAGTGTTTCTGCTATCTCCTCTGTCCTCACACCTCCTTGCACCGGTATATCTTTAGGACCTGTGGTTTTGGTGCGTTTGGTTTTCTTCCAGGCTGACAGATGCATGAGTTCAAAAGCGTGTACGGTGTTGGATTTGTGGATACTTCGGGGACAGGGGCCTGAGGAAAGGGTGAGAGACCGCCAGGGCAAGGTAGGGGCTGCTAGGCCCTCTCCAGGAGAGGGACTGGGACCCCCCCCACTGTGGCTGGGGGCAAGGAACCCAAAGCCTGTGTCCTGCTCTTCCCATCCGGCTGAGCCGGGAAGGGAGCAGAGGTGCCTGCCCTGATCGCCCCCACCTTCCCTAGGGCCCTGGCCAAGGTCCTGTCCTGTCCAGCAGAGGCCCACCCTGTGGACGTGGCCTGAAGAGACTGGCCCAAGAGGAACTGGCCAAGGCCTGGGTGGCCAGGGTCCTTCCCACCTGCGTGTCCGTATGTGCTGGCTGTCTTCTGCCTTTTTCCTTCTCATCCCACCACCTCAGCCATCTTGCTTAAGGTCCCTGACTCTTCCTTGCTAATAATGAGGAAACCTGGTGTCCCAGCCGAAGGGGTCCCCTTCCTACCTCCTTGGGGTGGGAGGTGAACGAGGCTCCTGTACCACCCCCTCCCCCAGGAAAGAAATGGTTGTCGAGTTTGGGGTAGAAGTGAGCGCAGGAGAGGGAACCCCGCAGTCGGGGTCGGTGCACCATGGTCAGGTTGGTTTGGTTTGTCTTTGTGTCTTTTTGTTTTGTTTTGTTTTTTAAACAATCATTAGTGAGATTTTTCTTCAGCCACTAGTGTTGGCCTTGAAGCAGAGGGCTGCAGCCCTTGATGTTTGTGAAATAAGAAAGGGTACACAGTGTGGCTGTGGTCGGGTTTTTTTTCCCTCCTTTGAGAATTTTATTTTGTAAAAGCAAAATTAAATACTTTTTAACAAATCTGTGGATGAAATAGAAGCTGGAACTCTCCTCTTGGAATATTCAGCCTAAGAACCTCATGGGACTATGAATTCTCCCGAAATTTTCATTTGCCATCAGGCCGAGCTTTTAAAGAAAAATTGTTCTCTAACCAGGATTGTAACAAAAGTGTAAATACTATTTCAGAGTTGAAAGTTGATGGTGCAAATATGTATATAACGTACTGTATTTTTACAATGATTGTCGCATGACTCTCTTCCACCCCCTTTTGTACTCCATATCTGTCTTCCAGAAACGTCACCTGCCCTTTCTCCTGTGGTCTCTTAACCCAATAATTGTATTACTGCCATTAAAGGATGCAGTTATTTTAAAAAGCCTGCGGGTCTCGTCTCTCCGTGCTGCTCCTACGCCCCTCGCCCCCGAGATGACCAGGGGGTGGTGTGCAACCTTGAAGCCCGGACTGTTCTCAGGTGACATTCCCAATGACACTCTGGGAATGGGGCCTCCGAACAGCCTCGGCTGGCCTTAGCAGTTGAGGACTGCAGCCCACGCTTCCAGAGCCCCGGCCCTGGGCAGTCCTGGCATTCAGGGACCTGGCGACCCACACAGATGTGGGATGACCTGCACAGGAGTCGCAGCAGAAGGTGTTGATAAGCTCAGGACAACTGGACTGGCTTCTAGGGATGAGAAATGGGAGTCCTAACTGCTACCAACGTTTGTGTCACCTCAAAATTCATTACGTGGAAACCCAGTCGCCCACTGTGATGGCGTTTGGAGGTGGGGCCTTTGGGAGGTGATTGGTCAGGAGGATGGAGCCCTCGTGAGTGGGGTTAGTGCCTTTATAAAAGAGACCCCACAGTACCCTCGCCCCTTACACCACCATGTGAGGACGTGGCAAGAAGACAGCCATCTAGGAACCAGGAAGACGGTCTTCATTAGACATTGAATCTGCTGGCACTCGACTTTGGACTTCAGCCTCCA
The DNA here is from genome assembly GCA_004024745.2 of Catagonus wagneri. Classification (NCBI taxonomy): domain Eukaryota; kingdom Metazoa; phylum Chordata; class Mammalia; order Artiodactyla; family Tayassuidae; genus Catagonus; species Catagonus wagneri. The sequence continues at coordinate 2,566,301 of PVHT021183541.1, read as the reverse complement.
GAACTCCGGTTTTTTGTGACAGCAGTGCAGGTGGACACAGACACTAACCGCTTGTAACCAGGAGTCTTCTCTGAGGAAGCCACACCCGGTAAGGGTGGAAAGGGAGCAGGACTTGGCCCAGAGAGTAGCTGTGTCCTGTTTGAACTTGCTCTGGTCTCTGTGTCAGTGCACCTCTACTTGTTTTCCATGGCTGCCATGTAAGTTTTGCAAACCTGGTGGTTTAAAACCCAGACTTGTAGCCTTTACAGTTCTGGGAGTCAGAAATGTGACATGAGTCTCACTCAGCTAAAGTCGAGTGAGGTCTGTGTCCCTTCGGGAAGAACAGATTCCACCTACGGGCTTTTTCCAGATTCTTTTCTTTTTCTGTTTATCTTTTTTAGGACCACACATGTGGCATGTGGAGGTTCCCAGGCTAGGGGTCAGACTGGAGCTACAGCTGCCGGCCTACACCACAGCCACAGCAACGAAGGATCTGAGCCGAGTCTGTGACCTACACCATAGCTCGCGGCAACACTGGATCATTAACCCTCTGAGCGAAGCCAGGGATCGAATCAGTGTCCTCATGGATACTAGTTGGATTTGTCATTGCTGAGCCACGACGGGAACTCATTTATTTGGCTTTTAGAAGCCACCCACCTTCCTTGGGTCGTGACCCTCTTCAGTCTGCAAAGCCAGAGATGTCACATGTCTGTGGCCCCTTCTTCCGTTGTCACATCTCTCTCTGACCACAGCTGGGAAGGTTTCTCTGTTCTGTTTGGCTTTTTTTGAGCATGCCTGGGGCATGTGGAAGTTATGAGCCAGGAACTGAACCTGCACCACAGCAGCGAACCGAGTCACAGCAGTGACAACGTTGATTCTTAACCTGCTAAGCCACCAGGGAATTCCAAGTTTCTCTGCTTTTAAAACCCATGTGATTAGATTGGGTCATCTGGTATCTCCTGGTCTCCAGACCCTTCATCACATCCGCAGAGTCCTTTTTGCTACATAATTATATATTCACAGGCTCTGGGATTAAAACAAACACCTTTGAGGGGCCATCCTGTCTTTTCTTTTTTTGCTTTCTAGGGCCGCACCCACGGCATATGGAGGGTCCCAGGCTAGGGATCGAATCAGAGCCATAGCCACTGGCCTACACCACAGCCACAGCCACACCAGATACGAGCTGCGTCTGCAAACTATACCACAGCTCATGGCAACACCAGATCCTTAATCCAGATTCGTTTCTGCTGAGCCACAAAGGGAACTCCCCATCCTGTCCTTTAATTGGGATCCTTAATATTTTTCAAGGAAGGATTCTCGTGGCCCTTACATTGGTTGTTGGTCTAAGCAGGTAAGCTCTAGGCCTCTCAAAAATGCGGGGTTCAGTCTTTGAATTTCTTCTAATCCACACTGAGTAAGGATGATGTCACTTTTTAACTCAAAACTCCAACTCAGCTGCCTTTAAGAGGCAGGAGCCCATCATCTCAGGTAAGAATGTTGGTAGGCCAGGTCCAGGGGTGGTAAAGTCGGTGAGCTCCAGATTCCCCCCAGTTCAGCCCATCTCTCCACACAGCCAAGTGCAGAAACGGGAAAGAAACTCTGCCCATGTGTCTCTTTGTGGGCAAGGAAACCTGTCCCAGAAGTCCCTCAGCAGACTTCCTTTCAGGTCTCATTGGCAGGATTAGATTGTGTGCCCCTCCTTGTGTTGTCCATGGCCAGAGGGGTGGAGTGGTCCGTGTCTGGTTCTCAGGCTAGTCAAACACGCAGCATCCTGGGGCCGAGCCCACGGCCGCCTGGAAGGTGAGCCGGCAAGCCCCCGCAGGGCTAGTGCAGAGGGGAGAAAGAAGGCGCGGGAGTTGGAAGCCCGGCTGCGACACAGCCATCATTTGAGTGTTTAGGGTGTGCCCCGCTCCATGTCAGGCCTTCTGACTGGCTCTGGTCTCCAGCAGGGAGGAACCACTTGCTGGGGTGAGTTCTCCGAGAAGGAAGGTGGCGCCTGGGGCTTGGGAGGTTGGCAGGTCCCAGAGAGACTTGACGGCTGTGTTACACACAGATGTGGGCAGGGAAGAGCTTGTATTCAAGTAGAGACTGGAGTCCAGAAACTTCCAGCTGTCGGGAGTGTCAGAGATGGACTGGCCAGAACAAGATGGGGTGGGGCCGGAGAGCAGGGAGCCTTGCAAAGCAGGAGGATCGGGTGGGTTCAAGACTTAGAGAGTAGAGCAGATAGGAGTTGTAACCAGGTCGGATGTGGCGGGTGACAGAGGTGAGGGGTCAGCACAGGATGTCTGAGGCAGCCCGGGGGAGGGCAGTTCCCTCACTGAGATGCTCGTGGGAGGAGGAGGTGGGCCCGGAAGGGGCTGAGTGCCGCTTTGGACCTGGAGCTCTGGGCTGCAGGCCCTGATCATCAGAGCTGCAGGAATGGACAGCATCACTCAGGAAACACGTGGAGCCCTGATGAGCGTTACCGCTGGAGGAAGAAATGGGGACCGAGACGGGACCAAGTGGCCATCAGACATCGGCTGGTGAGTGGGGCCAAGAGCGATGCTAAGAGCCGCCCACTGGGACGTTGGGGCTGGCAGTGAACGCCAGGTGTTCCTCCCGTGCCCGCCCTGCCCCGCTTCCCGGACTCTGTGTGTGCATGCTGACTGTGCTGCTTCGTCCGTCCTCTACCCACCCATCCGTCATAATTTTAGATACATTTCAAAATAAGTTTGACATTAGAATACCCTAAATCCTGCAGTATAGTATGTTTATCATTATTCAGATCTCGGTATTTATGTACATTCCCTTTAGCTTTTTTTTTTTTTTTTTTTTTGGCTGCACCCATGGCATGCAGAAGTTTGCAGGCCAGGAATGGAATCCTTGCCACAGCAGTGACAATGCCAAATCCTTAACGCACTGAGCTACCAGGGAACTCCTAAAATTAACCATTAAAAAATGAGCAATTCAGTAGCACTTGGTACATTCACAGTGTTGTGCAACCACTACCTCTTTCTAGTTACAAAATATTTTCATCACCCCAAAAGGAAACCTGTTTTTTTTGTTTGTTTGTTTGCTTTTTTTTTTTTTTGCTTTTTAGGACTGCACCCGTGTAACATGGAGGTTCCCAGGCTAGGGGTCCAGTCAGAGCTGTAGCCGCCAGCCTACGCCAGAGCCACAGCAACACGGGATCCGAACTGCGTCTGCAACCTACACCACAGCTCTTGGCAATGCCAGATCCTTAACCCACTGAGCAAGGCCAGGGATCGAACCCAATACCTCATGGTTCCTAGTTGGATTTGTTTCCTCTGTGCCATGACAGAAACTCCAGGAAACCCGTTATTGAGTATTACATCTGAAAAGATCCTTTTTCCAAAAAAGGCCATATTCACAGGTTTAGGAGGTTAGGATGTGAACGTGTGTTTTGGGGACCACCGTTCAACCCTCTACACTGTTCTTTCAGCTGATTCAAGGGATGCAGGCAGAGAAGGCTCTTGATGTTTCTGTAGGACCTTAACAGTGCCCTCTGAAATCTGTCCTGAAATGCATGTGCCACAGTTGTGGCTAATTAAGTGTTTCTCACCCAGCAATAAAAACTTTGGAGGTCTTGGAGTTCCCATCGTGGCGTAGCAGTAACGAAACCTACTAACATCCATGAGGACGCAGGTTCCATCCCTGGCCTCATTCAGTGCGTTAAGGAGCTGGTGTTGCCGTGAGCTGCGCACAGAGGAGGCGTGGATCTGGCGTTGCTGTGGCTGTGGCAAAGGCTGGCAGCTACAGCTGCAATTCAACCCCTAGCCTGGGAACCTCCGTATGCCACAGATGCAGCCCTAAAAAAGCGAAAAATGAAAAAAATTAAAGGCCCTGTCTCCAAACACGGTCACGTGAAGGGTTAGGGCTTCAACATAGGAATCTTTAGAACACAGTTCTTTCCATAGCACCCACCCCTGCCCATCCCACCATATCCCCAGTAGCCCCCTCAAAAGGCAAAAGCTTTCACAGTATTTCTTCCTTCTTCTTCTGGTTACTTTGTTTCTCTCAAAATATGTCAACTTTAGGCATTTCCTGTCAACTTCCTGCTCCCTTCCCTTCCCCTTACTTTCAGGCTGCTCTTCTAAGGTTAAATATTAGGACATCTCATTCTCTGTGTCTTATTCTCTGACCCGGCACTGCCCACTAGAATGTTCCACATGGTGAAATGTTCTCTCTCGATTCTATCCCATATGGCACAGGTGGCCAATGAGCTCTTGAGGCGTGGCCAGTGCAACTGAGATAGTTTTTGGTCAAGTTGAAAGACCACTTGTGCGCCATGGCTGCCACACTGGCCAGCACAGCTCTAAACCCCAGCTAGCGCCCTGCACTTCCCACCTTTTAAAATGAACACAATTGCAAATCATCCTATCTACTTTCCTTTCAAGACCTCCCACCTCCTGGCAATGGTTTTCCTAGTCAAGCTCGGTAACTGTGTTTGTTTCTTGTTGCTCCTGTAACAAATGACCACAAACTTTGTGGCCTGAAAACAATGCAAATTTATTCTCTTAGAGGTGTTTTTTGTTTGTTTTGATTTTGGGTGTTGTTTGCTTTTGTTTGTTTGTTTGCTTTTTAGAGTCGGTGGCATATGGAAGTTCCCAGGCTAGGGGTCAAATTGGAGCTGCAGCTGCCAGCCTACAGCTATAGCCACAGCAACACCAGATCAGAGCTGTGCCTGCCCCACTTGCAGATAGGAGCGTGGATCGAAGATATGCAGACTGTCTTTCTTGTGCCTCAGACATCTGCTGTCTTTGAGGGGTGCTGTGAAGCCTTCTGCTGCTTGGCCAGAAACGTAGGGGACCCAGCCCTCACCCTGTGGTGTCCTCGGAGTCACAGCCCAACTATAGAGGAGTGTCTTCAGGGAGGAGGAGATGAGGGGGAAGATGACCCCTTCCCACTAAGCCCTGCTTCACCATCGGTACCTCCCTTTTTCCCCAGTGTGTCCCAGGAAGCAGAAGGGCAAGTTCTGAGTCTTCCCAGGAAGGGTCTCGACTTCACTCTTTTCTCCCCGTACAGCTTACTTTACCAGTTTCCTGACTGTTGCTTCTCCTACACTTCACGGATGATCTGATCTGTTAAGAATAACCAGTGCTCCAAGCCAGCAGTCAATCTAAATTCTAAAAGCACAGACCACTTCTTATAGAAGAGAAGTCCAGGAAAGCCTGGAGAGGAAGTGGATGGATGAATGGTTGTCCAGGAAAGATTCAGTTCTCTGGGCTCCTTTCAGGTATGTAGGACATAGGATTACCTTGTACTGTTGTGCAGGTTTCACACTGAAAAAGCACATCGTACCTAAAGCAGCACCATTCACATGGAAATGGTAGATCTGTAGATTGATTAGGAGGGTTTTCCAGCAGGGTAGAAAATTATGTTGTTCTTGGAGTTCCCATTGTGGTAACAAACCTGACTAGTATCCATGAGGACATGGTTGATCCCTGGCCCCTCTCAGTGGGTTAAGGATGCACCATTGTCACTATGATTTTTTTTTTTTTTAAAGGGCTGCTCCTTCAGTATATGGAGGCTCCCAGGCTGGGGGTCTTATAGGAGCTACAGCTGCCAGCCTACGCCACAGCCACAGCAATGCCAGATCTGAGCTGCGTCTGAGACTGGTACCACAGCTCAGGGCAACGCCAGATCCTTAACCCACTGAACGAGACCAGGGATCGAACCCGCAACCTCATGGTTCCTAGTCAGATTCATTTCCTCTGTGCCACATTGGGAACTCCAAAAATTAGAAATATGATTAATGAGGAGTTGCCGTCGTGGCTCAAAAGTAACGAACCCAACTAGTATCCATGATGATTTGGGTTTGATCCCTGGCTTCACTCAGGGGGTTAAGGATCTGTCATTGCCATGAGCTGTGGTATAGGTCACAGACGAGGCTCGGATTCCGCGTTGCTGTGGCCATGGTGTAGCTGCAGCTCCGATTTGACCCCTAGGCTGGGAACTTCCATATGCAACAGCTGTACCCTTAAAAAGCAAAAAAAAAAAAAGGAGAGAAAGAAATAGAATTAATGGCCTGTGAATGGTGATATAGGATTTCTTTGGGAGATGATAAAAATGTTTTGAAGTCATATCCTAATGATGCAACTTTGTGAATATACTAAAAACTAATGAATTGTATACTTTTTTTTTTTTGACACCATGTGCAGTAGCTCGAAGTAGGATCTCAGTTCCCAGACCAAAGATCGAACCCAGGCAGCAACCGTGAAAGCACCAAGTCCTAATAAGCTCTAGGCCACCAGGGAACTTTGAATTGTGCACTTTAAAAGAATAGATTTTTATGGTATGTGAATTATATCTCAAAATTGTAACAATCAGTAGCACAGAAAAAGACCAAGAGCATTCTCTGGACCAGCAATATCCAACCAGGAAATTAACAGAAAAATCAGACAACCTTTCCAAGAGTGATAAAAACTGGAAGGTATCTAGGAAATACCTAATGAAGAACACAGGAAAGGAGTTCCCGTCGTGGCACAGTGGAAATGAATCTGAGTAGGAACCAAGAAGTTGCAGGTTCGATCCCTTGCCTCACTCAGGGGGTTAAGGATCCAGCGTTGCTGCGAGCTGTGGCATAGGCTTGGATCTGGCGTTGCTGTGGCTGTGGCATAGGCTGGCGGCTACAGCTCCGATTATACTCCTAGCCTGGAAACCTTCATATGCTGCAGATGTGGCTCTGCAAGCATCTCAAAATCGAACAGGAAAAAAAAAAGGTACTGCTTGTCTATAGCAAGGGAGGCTTGCAGTCACGGGGAAGTTGAGTAGATGAGGACAAGTAACCACAGGGCTCTGCAAGATGCACAGGAAGTGTGTCTCCCCTGGGGTTAGCAGGTTCACAGATGTTGACCAGGGGGACAGTCCACTTATCAGTGCTCTTTAGAAGCGCTGGGAAGCTATGGTTGAGGAGGACAGAAGCCAGACCCAAGTTTGTTCAGAGTGAAATAGAGGGTGAGAGACCTCTGAACACCTGGTCAGACAAAGTGTACAAATCTTGTCCAAGGACAGCCTGAATAAACGCCTGATGTGTGGACGACGCAACTTGACATTGTCACTCCCCTCCACCCTCTAAAATGTCCTGCCACCAAGCTGATCATTTATCTCTTTGGTTCATTTTTGTGTCTACAGGTAATAGAACAAACTCCTGACACCTAATCAGCTCTTGATAAAAATATATTCTTTAGGGAGTTCCCTGGTGGTCTAGTGGTTAGGACTTGGCTCTTTCAGCACTGAGGCCCAGGTTTGATTCCCGGTCTGGGGACTGAGGTTCCATATCAAGCCCCTGCACACTGCAGCCAAAAAAATAAAAGTTTATTTTAAACATTGAGATAGTGTAAGGGGAGTTCCCATTGTGGCTCAGCAGGATGAATCTGAGTAGTATCCATGAGGATGCAGGTTCAATCCCTGGCCTTGCTTAGTAAGATCCCGTGTTGGTGTGGCTGTGGTTTAGGCCATCAGCTACAGCTCCAATTCGACCCCTAGCTTGGGAACTTTCATAAGCCATGGGTGCGGCCCTAAAAAGACAAGAAAATAATAATAAAATAAAAAAAATTGAGATTGTGTAAGTTTGTACTGTAACTGATGATTTTTTAGAATTTTCATTATAGTTGATATTTTTGGTTTTAATGAGAAGAATTTGTTGTTTCTATTTTTTTCATTTATAATGGTTTTTATTTTTTCCATTACAGCTGATTTACAGTGTTCTGTCAATTTTCTACTGTACAGCAAGGTGACCCAGTCACACATACATATATATATTCTTTTTCTCACATTATCATGCTCCAGCAGAAGTGACTGGATATAGTTCCCAGTGCTGTACAGCAGAATCCCATTGCTTATCCATTCCAAAGGCAATAGTTTGCATCTATTAACCCCAGATTCCTAATACATCCCACTCCCTCCCTCTTGGCAACCACAAGTCTGTTCTCTAAGTCCATGATTTTCTTTTCTGTGGAAATATTCATTTGTGCTGTATATTAGATTCCAGATATAAGTGATATCATATGGTATTTGTCTTTCTCTTTCTGACTTACTTCACTTAGTATGAGAGTCTCTAGTTCCATCCATGTTACTGCAAATGGCATTATTTTGTTCTTTTTTATGGCTGAGTAGTATTCCATTGTATATATATACCACATCTTCGTAATCCAGTCATCTGTCGATGGACATTTGGGTTGCTTCCATGTCTTGGCTATTGTGAATAGCGGTGCAATGAACATGCGTGTGCAAGTGTCTTTTTCAAGGAAAGTTTTGTCCGGATATATGCCCAAGAGTGGGATTGCTGGGTCATATGGTAGTTCTATGTAGAGTTTTCTAAGGTACCTCCATACTGTTTTCCATAGTGGTTGTACCAGCTTACATTCCCACCATCGGTGCAGGAGGGTTCCCTTTTCTCCACACCCCCTCCAGCATTTGTTATTTGTGGACTTTTTAATGATGGCCATTCTGACTGGTGTGAGGTGGTACCTAATTGTAGTTTTGATTTGCATTTCTCTAATAATCAGTGATTTTTAGAGCATTTTTGAGCATTTTTTCATGTGCTGTAGCTGATTCAAAATGTTGTTTTAGTTTCAGGTGTACAACAAAGTGGTTGTTATATATTTTTCCACATTTCCTTTTTTTTTCTACCCCCCCCCCATGGCATATGGAGTTCCCCAGCCAGGGATCAGATCTGAGCCACAACTATAGCAATGCTGGATCCTTACCTGCTGAGGCCCAGGGAACTCCTGTATCATTTAAAAATAATCCACATATAAGCAATATCATATATTTTTCTTTCTCTATATGACTTACTTTACTTAGTATGATAATCTCTAGGTCCATGTAACTGTTATGATTTTATACACACTGATCTATACATACGGTTATATCTTACAGGGTGATTACCAGCACTCTGTTGGCTAACACTACCACCACATTGTATAATTATCATTTCTTTTCCTTTCCTTTTTTTTTGTCTTTTTTGCCTTTTCTAGGTCCTCACTCATGGCATATAGAGGTTCCCAGGCTAGGGGTCTAATCAGAGCTGTAGACGCTGGCCTACACCACAGGCACAGCCACAGCCACAACCACGCGGGATCTGAGCTGCGTCTGCAACCTACACCACAGCTCATGGCAAGGCTAGATCCTTAACCCACTGAGCAAGGCCAGGGATCGAACCCGCAACTTCATGGTTCCTAGTCGGATTCCTTAACCACTGAGCCACGACGGGAACTCCATCATTTCTTTTCTTGTGGTGAATAAAAATATATTCACTGTAAAAAGATACCAATGTCTTATCCCTCTGATCTGCAGGTCTTGACTGTGTGCTCTGGAATGGGGCTGGAGCATTAATTTTTCTTTTTTTGCTTTTTAGGGCCACACCTGTGGTATATGGATGTTCCCAGGCTAGGGGTTGAATTGGAGCTACAGCTGCTGGCCTGCACCACAGCCATGGCAACTCAGGACCCTAGCCTTGTCTGCAACCTACACCACAGCTCATAGCAAAGCCGGATTCTTAACCCACTGAGCGAGGCCAGGGATCGACCCATGTCCTCATGGATACTAGTCAGATTCATTACCGCTGAGCCACAAGGGGAACTCCCTTAATGCTTTTTTTAGAGCTGCCAGCTAATTCGAATTAGAACCACTGATGGAATCACAAGTGCAGACAGAGGCAACTGGCCAGATCTGTCTCTTTAAAAAGGATTTGTTTTCTCTGTCCTGACCCTTTCAGGCATTAAATTCCCCACCCCCCATCAGTTGAAACTAGTTCACAAGCCAAGAATGTGAAAAATGTGTCTCAAATGTTTTCAGTTCCCACTTAATCCCATTTAATGCTTAGCGTTCATTACCAACAGATGGGCTATCTATTACAGTCCCTTTGAACTCCCCCCACCCCAAGTTTAACCCCCTTCCAAGCTCCCCAGCCTGCCTCTCCCTCGATAAAATGCAAGCTCTCCCCAGTAGAAGAGGAAGGGGCAGAGGTTCAGCCCTGCCTCAGAGAGGGCCCTGGCTCCGCAGGCCTTGCAAGCCAAGGTTCTGGAGAGCAGAGAACAGCTGTGGAAGGTCTTCACCCGCCCCCTCGTGGGTGGGAGGGTTTCAGCGAGGGCCACGCGTCGCTAGATGCTCATTTAAAAACGCCTGCTGGGATGTACTCGGTGCTTTCACCGCTGTGGCCCAGGCTCAACTCCTCCTCTGGGAAGTGGCATGGCACATCAGGCTACCGCGTGCAGTGGTCAAAAATCAAAACCAAGAAATAGGAGTTCTCCTCTGGCGCCGAAGGTTAAGGATCTGGCATTGTCAGCTGGCAAGCTTCTGATCTCTCCCAGCTACCACCCATCCTCCACAGGAAGGCAGAGTGATTTTCTTAACAGGTAAGTGGAACATTGTCTGTTCCCTGCATGAACCCTCTACGACTCCCTAGTGCGTAGGATGAGGAGTTAGAGGTGACCCAGAAGCTAAATGGGGTGACTTGGAAGGTCAAGTTTATCAGTGTCCTGCTCTGGTTGGAGTTAGGGTGAGCAGAGAGCTGCTTTTCTGGATTCATAAGGTCTCTACACACGCTAGGACATCTCAGAAAATATAATTGTCACAGCTGCCCACAGTTCACTAAGGAAACTATCTCATGCTGGTAAATAATTGGCATTTATTTTATTATTTAACATAAAATTTATTTCTTAAAATTGGTCATGTACCCTGATTATAAACCTTGCTAAATTCACTTATTAGTTTTAGTAGCTATTTCAATTCCTTAGAATTTCCTATATAAACAAAACATATCATGTGCAAATATTGACAGTTTTACTTCTTCCATCAGATATATATATATATATATTTTTTTTTTTTTTTGCTTTCTAGGGCCATGCCTGTGGCATATGGAGGATCCCAGACTAGGGGACGAATTGGAGCTGTAGCCGCCGGCCTACGCCACAGCCACAGCAACACCAGATCTGAGCCGCATCTTCGACCTGCACCACAGCTCATGGCAACGCCAGATCCTTAACCCACTGAGCAAGGCCAGGGTCGAACCTGCATCTTCATGGTACTTCAGGTTTGAAACCTGCTGAGCCTCAATGGGAACTCCTGTGCTCCTTATTTTTCTGCCTTATTATACTAGCTAGGACCGCCAATATAATTTTGATTAGAAATAATGGGAGTCAAAATCCTTAATTTGTTTCCAGTCTTAAGGAAAAAACAGTAAATATTTCACAACTAAGAATGTTGCTAGGGGAGTTTCTGTCATGGCTCAGCATTAATGAATCCGACTAGTATCCATGAGGACGTGGGGTATTTAAAGCCATGTGTGGGGAGTTCCCGTCGTGGCGCAGTGGTTAACGAATCCGACTAGGAACCATGAGGTTGCGGGTTCGATCCCTGCCCTTGCTCAGTGGGTTAA
>PVHT021183541.1:2428352-2554839 GCA_004024745.2 Catagonus wagneri | reverse complement strand
TGGCCATAAACCCGCGGCCATAAAATGACAAAAGGCAAAAAATAAAATAAAATAAAATAAAGCCATGTGTGGGAGATCCCGTCGTGGCGCAGCAGAAGCGAATCTGACTAGGAACCATGAGGTTGTGGCTTCAATCCCCGGCATCGATCAGTGGGTTAAGGACCTGGCGTTGCCGTGAGCTGTGGTGTAGGCTGCAGACGCAGCTTGGATTCTGAGTTGATATGGCTGTGGCATAGGCCGGCAGCTGTAGCTCCAATTAGACCCCAGATGCCAAAAGTGCGGCCCTAAAAAGCAAAAATAAATAAAGGCATGTGTGAACCCAGAGGAAGAAGCTGACCACTGAAGTTTGGCAGTGAAATCAGGTCCCTCTCAACTCATAGGCTTAAACATAAAAGGAAACTACAATTTCTTTTCTTGTTTTTTGTTTTTTTTAGGGCCTCATCAGAGGCATATGGAGGTTTCCAGGCTAGGGGTCAAACTGGAGCTCAGCTGCTGGCCTACACCACAGCCACAGCAACACCAGATCAGTGCCTCATCTGCGACCTACACCGCAGCTCATGGCAATATGGAATCCTTTAACCCACCAAGCGAGGCTAGGGATCCAACCCACGTCCTCATGGCTATTAGGCGAGTTCGTTACTGCTGAGCCACAACGGGAACTCCAATTATTTATAGCAGGGAAAACTGGAAACGATCTAGGACTTGGGATCACTGTGGTACCTCCTTGTAATGCGTCAGTGTGAACCATTAAACCATGCTGTGAAACGGGCTGGGGACTGGCTCGGGGAACAGGATGTGAATTACTTTTCACTAGAGGATTTTGTAACTTTTGCATATTGTACCGTGTTCAAAAAACATGTGTACATTTTTTGTCTTTTCAGGGCCACACCTGAGGCATGTGGAGGTTCCCAGGCTAGGGGTCCAATCAGAACTGAAGCCGCTGGCCTACCCCAGAGCCACAGCAAGGCCAGATCCGATCTGCCTCTGCAACCTACACCACAGCTCACCACAACGCCGGATCCTTAACCCACTGAGCAAGGCCAGGGATCGAACCTGCAACTTCATGGTTCCTAGTTGGATTAGTTTCCGTTGCACCATGGCAGGAACTCTGGCATAATTTTTTTTTAACTTTTGAAACTATTATTTAGGAGTTCCTCTTGTGGTTCAGCGGTTAACGAATCCGACTAGCATCCATGAAGATGCAGGTTCGATCCCTGGCCTTGCTCAGTGGGTTAAGGATCCGACATTGCCATGAACTGTGGTGTAGCTCCCAGAAGCGGCTCGGATCCTGTGCTGCTGTGGCTGTGGCATAGGCTGGTGGCTTCAGCTCAGATTGGACCCCTGGCCTGGGAACCTCCATCTGCCATGGTTGCAGCCCTGAAAAAAGAAAAAAAAAGATTTGGTGGAAAAATATTCAATGCCACAGGTCAGTGTTCATGACTGACAAATTATTTTTTTTCGTATAACTATCAATCAGCAAACGTTTTACATCTACTTCGTTAAAGGCAGAGTTCCCTGGTGGCTCAGTGGGTTGAGGATCCCGCGTTCTCATTGTTGTGGCACGGATTGGATCCCTGGGAAGTTGTGTGTGCCCAGGGATCCACCAAAAAAAAAAAAAAAAGTACAACAAAACAGCAGTAACCACTCAAATTGGTGGGATTAATGCTGAGTTCTGCTTTCTCCTCTGTGCGCTTTGAGATTTTGCAAAGGTTCTACATTATGCACCACGAATGTTGTTTTGATTTTTTTTTTTTTTTTTGGCCATTAGAATTAAAGTTATAAAACAAAGACTGCAAGTACCGGCAGACATAGCGCCTCCGACTTCAGAAGACCCGCCTTCCCCAGGCACAACGAACGCTGGGATTCGAAGTCCTGCCCCAACAGCAAGGTGAGCCGCGCAGTACCGGCACAATGACAGAGGCGGGATCACCGCCATTTTGACCAATGGACAGTGAGTACCGGGCCTGAGTGGCACGCGCATAATCGATAGATAGGCAGCTAAGCCCGAGTGACGTGCGCTTCAGCCTACAGGCGGCCCATGGGCGGTGCAGTGTGCGGCGGCCGTAGTGCGAACCATGGGAGGCGGCTGGTGGTGGGCTCGGGCTGCCCGCCTAGCCCGACTCCGCTTCCGGGGGGCGCTGCTGCCTCCTCCGCGGCCCCGGAGCGGGGGCGCCCGGGGGTCCTTTGCCCCTGGCCACGGCCCCCGAGCTGGAGCTTCGCCGCCCCCCGTGTCCGAGCTGGATCGCGCAGACGCCTGGCTCCTCCGGAAGGCTCATGAGACAGGTCTGGGGCTGGGGTTGGGGTCCGCCTCGGATGGGAATAGGGGTTCCGCATTGCTGAGCTGCCCGCGCGCGAGCAGAGCATGGTGGTGGGACCCTGCTGAAGACCGGGCCCGGGGAGAGCCTCAGGAGGGAGAACGGCTTCCGTGTAAGCGCAGGGAAGCTCTGGCTGCAAGAGCGCAGACTGTCTGCATAGGACAAGGGCTCGCAGATAAGACCGCGGGTCTGGTTAACCGGGTTCAGTAGACATTGGAGAGATTGGTCGGGCCAGGACAGGCAGCCTTATCCAACGGCCCGGTCCGGATGGCGGAGGCCTCCAAAGAGGGCTGGGGCGAGGGAGTTGCCTACAGGAGGAGGCCTCGTTGGAGGGGCCAGTTGGGATTAAAGAGGCGACCACTCTGCATAAGGCGGGAGTGTGGATCCCACAGAAAAGGGGGCAAGTTCTGGGTTGGAAGAGGGAACACCCAATAGAAGAGCAGCTCTGAGCTGATTGGAGGGCTTGGTGCTCCTTGGCTGCAGGGGGCGGGGCCTCATTTGGCAGGGGGCGGGGCGGGGTGGGGGTGGAGGGGTCCGGATTGGAGAGGATGGGTCTTACAGGTGCGGGGTAGGTGTAGGGGTGAGGTGTAGCCCCGATTAGTGCCACACCAGGGACTTGAGGGATGTGAATGACGTCAAGAAAGAGCATACCTGATAGCAGATAGCCTGGTTTTAGTAAATTGGGGGGGGGGGTGCTGGAGAGAGGCCTGGGTAGTGGTGAGGAGCAGTTTGTGTGGAGGTTTGAGAAGGAAGTGAGGGGGTGGCCCAGGGGGATGTGAGGAAGACATTGACCAAGCTGTGACCTCTTGGAATCTTCCCCACCCCAGATTTAGGTTCTGCAGTTTTGGTCCTAGATCCTCCTTCAAGTCTGTCTTGAATCTTTGATGTTGCAGAGTTGGTCGGGAGAGGGGCTCAGTGAGGGTATCGGGGGTCTAGGGCTGGGTGGGGGGCTGCCAGGAGGGGGTGGGGATTTGGGTCGGGTGGTGTGATGAAGAGGCGCGCCGCAGCCTGGCTGGACGGGGAGGGTGCCGGCCCGCGCTGACTCCCCGCTCCCCGCAGCCTTCCTCTCCTGGTTCCGCAATGGCCTCCTGGCATCGGGCATCGGGGTCATCTCCTTCATGCAGAGTGATATGGGGCGCGAAGCTGCTTACGGTGAGTACAGACCCCCACTCTCACTCCCACCAGAGTGTAGACGCCCCCTCCCCCAACGGGGAATGTAGACCCCACCCCCTGGGGGTTGACTCCCTCCTGCCCCTTCCCTCACACGGCCCCCAGCTGTGGCTGGAACCCTTCATTCTTCCCCCACCAGATGTGGCCTTGCCCCCACTGGTGAGCGTCCACCTTCTACCCCCTCATCCCTACCTCATGGGCACTGGACCCACCTGAGGGGTGGCTCAGGGCTAGGGCTGTGGGTCCTCTCCCTTTCTAGTCTGCTTCCCCACAAAGATGCGGGTCCCAGCCCTCATGCAGCTCCCCCACCCCCGCCAGCCTGGTCCTGCCCCTTATCTTTGCTCTCAGACCAGCGCCCCCAGCCTCTGGTCCTAGACCCACTTCCAAGTCCTAGACACTCCCTCTGATTCCTTCTCAGGTCCCGCTCCTGCCGTTGGTGCACCCCATACCCTCTGGCCCCCTAAACCGTCTGGGTCCCCAGGATCCGCTCCCTGACCCCACCGCCCTCTGTCCACAGGCTTCTTCCTGCTGGGCGGCCTGTGCGTGGTGTGGGGCGGCGCCTCCTACGTGGTGGGCCTGGCGGCGCTGCGGGGACCCATGCAGCTGTCCCTTGGGGGCGCGGCCGCGGGAGTGGGGGCCGTGCTGGCCGCCGGCCTCCTCTGGGCTTGTGCTGTCGGCCTCTACATGGGCCAGCTCGAGCTGGACGTGGAACTCGTGCCGGAGGACGACGGGACGGCCGCAGCCGAGGGGCCGGATGACGCGGGACGGCCGCCGCCGCCACCCGAGTGAGCAGCAGGGCCATGGGGAACGGCCAGGGTGCTGGACGGCCCGGGCCCGAGGACCGGGACATTAAAAACTGACCCTTGGTCACTCCAGGTCCGGCGTGGTGGTTCCTGCCGCGGGAGGCCGCGGGTGGGGAGAACTCAGGGGAAGAGGGAGAGGAGCTCCATGGCCACAGAGACGAGCCACAGAGGGACAGCAGGCGTTTAATTCAGAGGGGCGGAGAGCCCTGGCCCTTGTCCCCTTGGGGTCCTCACCCGTCCCGCAGGTCCGGCTGTGTGGGTGCCTTTTCCAGTCTTCAGTCCCCCTTGCGCTGCACCCTGGTGCCCAGCGGCCCGGGGTAGGGCAGGCCCAGGGCAGGGTAGAAGGCTTCGGGGAGCGCGGGGCCGGGGCCCAGCCGCTGCAGGTGCGGGTACACGAGGCCCAGCTCGGCAGGGCCGTAGCGGATGGTGCCCGGGGCGCACAGGCCCCGCACGACCGGCGGCAGGAAGCCCGTGTGCAGGAGGGAAGGTGGGGGGTCCCCAGGAGGCGTCAGGCCCCACGGCCCCACCAGGTCCTGCTTCAGGGCCCCCGCACGGATGACAGACGTGAACTCAGGCCTGGGCCGGGCCGGGTGGCCCGACGGCTCCTCATCCCCACTGTCCTCCAGGTCTTCAGGCTCCCGGGGGCCAGGCTCCACTTTGATGGGTTTGCCCCGGGGCTGGGGGGCCTCATCCTCCTCTTGGGGGGCGGCCTGCTTTCCTTCCACTGGAGGCTCTGGCTCTGCAAGAGGAAGATTCTGAAGGGCGCCACTGTGTGTGTGCGGGTCCCCGGGCCTCAGTCTTCCCGCTGGTGGAATGGAGCTGTGCTTCGGGGTCTAGACCCCAGGGTCTCTGCTGGGGCAGTTTTGTGCCCTCAGGGGACGTTTGGCAAGATCGAGAGGCCTTTTCGGTTCTCTCAAGTGGAAAAGAGGCTGTTCCTGGATTCTAATGGGTACACAGCAGAGACTCTGCTAAATGCCATATGGTGCAAAGGACAGCCCCCGCCACAGGGCGTGACCAGGCCCGGATGTCAGGGAACTGGGCCTGAGAGACTCTGGCCTGGACCCAGGCTGTCCAACAGGACTTCCTTCGGGGACAGAAACGTTCCCTATATGTGGCCACCTGTGGCCAGCAGGCTCTTCAAAGGTGGCCAGTATGACTAAGCAAATGGAATTTTAATTTTTCTGTAAGTGGCTTCCACCCCGGACAGCACAGGTCCCAGAGGCAGCTCGGAGCCTCCCAGGGGCTGTGGGAGGGAGGTGGGGCTCACCTGTGGGCTCTGGCTCCGGGCTGGACGCGTCCTCACAGGCCACGCCGGCCGGGAGCTGGAAGGCGTCCAGTGGTGTCTCCCCCGCCTCGGCTTGGCTGCAACAAGACAGATGGGTCCCAGGCCACTCAGCCTCTGGCGAGCGGAGACCCCCCCCTCCTGGCTGCCAGTCTAGTGAGTGTAGCTACGTCCCCCCCAGAGTGAATGGAGAGCCCCCGCTGAGGGCACTCGGGCCTCAACATTGGACCCCACACTCCAAGCTGGCTTCTAGCCCAGCTCGGCCGCATCTCCCGAGGCCAGATCTTTGGCAGCCTGTGGCCTCCTGGATGTGACACCTAAGTGTCCCCTCATGCTCATCTGACCTCAGCATCTTCCTTCCAAACCGCCTGCTGCTCTCAGAGACCCAGACCCATGCCTGGCAGAGCCAGAGAAGGCCCCGGGGCTGCCTCCCCTCCCCCACCGGTACCGACTGGCACTTCCCAGTACCTGCCCCCAGCCTCCCAGCCCCGGTCTCGTCCCCCAGGCCGCCCTCTTCGTGGCAGCCAGAGTGGTCTTTCCAAAAAGCGTGTCTGGCTGTGACTCTCCAGCTCTGACCTCTTCCCCTCAGTGCCGCCACCGTCTTCCTAGCTTCTCTCGGCCCTAAGCACTACCTTTAGTTCCTCAGACACGACCAGCTGTGACTTGAAGCCTCTGCCTGTGCTGTGTCCTCAGCCCAGAATCCCTTGCCACCTCTAGGCTCATTTTGTCTTTTGTCTCTTTAGGGCCGCACCCACGGCATATGGAGGTTCCCAGGCCAGGGGTCAAACTGGAGCTGTAACTCCAGCCTACGCCACACCAATGCCGGATCCAAGCCACGTCTGCGACCTACACCACAGCTCACGGCAACGCCCAATCCCCTAACCCACTAAGCAACGCCAGGGATCGAACCTCCGTCCTCATGGATACTGGTCAGATTCGTTTTCTGCTAAGCCACGGCAGGAAATCCCCCACCTCTAGCTTCTTTCCATCAATCACTCTGCTCTGTGGTGGCCCTCCCTGGTAAGAGCCTGCCATGTCTCCCCAGTGCCTCAGCATCAACCCAGGCCTGAGGCCACTTGGCAGCTGCCTCTTCCTCCCTAGAAGAGACTGTTACTCTCCCCCTGCCCCCCGCAAGCAAGGCCATTCCTCCTCCAGGCTTTTACTCTCACGGGACCCTTGTCCCCTTCATTTCTTGAACCCCCACACTAGGCTTGTCCTTTTCTAGAAGCCTGCCTCAATCAGCTCCCACCTTAAGGTGAGGGGAGCTGGCAGAATCTTCTGGAGGGAGTTCCGAGCTCCCCAGGGGAGAGGAAGGGGCGCAACCCTCACCTGAGCACATAGCTGACCCAGAGCACGTGGCGCTCTCCAGGGCTCTTCCCGCTCACGGCCACGGTGGCCACAGACTGCAGCCACACGAAGCCCCCGGCGCGCTGCAGCCAACGGTAGTAACCGGTCATCACCTGCCCCTTGTCCAGCACTGGGCCCAGCCCGGGGACCGGGAGAGACGGGGCGGGACGGGGTGAGACAGGTGAACAGGGAGAGACAGGCAGAGGGAGGGCGGTGGACAGGGAGGTGGGGGGCGGACACAACAGGGCAACAAAGGGCGAGAAGGTGAAGGGACGAGAAGGGCAAAGTGCAGAGAGGGAGACAGAGAGGGCGCGTCAGGGAGATGGAGAGGTAACCCCGCCTCCAGGCCCCCGGATTTTGAAGGGTGGGTCAGAAAGACCCCACGGTCCCCCTCACTGCCCCCCCCACCGCCCATGTCCTGAGCCGAACCCCCTGGCAGCACCAGAGACTGTGGTCAGCCCCAGAGGACCTCCAGGGAGCGGCGCTGTGGGGGTGCTCAGGTCAGGGTGAGGGGTTCTCACGGTCCAGGTGGCTTTGGCGGATCCTGGTTGCATCCTGTCCGTGGACAAACTGGTAGCAGCTGCGGCCCACTAGCTCCGAGGGCCCCAGGTCCATGTGGTCGCTGACTCTGAGGTCAGGACGCAACAGAGAGGAGAGGAGGAGGGGTCCGAGACCGTGGGGGTGGGAAGAAAGAGGCAGAACTTGGCTCTGGAATCACCCAGGGTCTAAACCCTTGCTCTGGAGTGTCAGCTTTTCCCTCTGTGAAATGGGCGTGAGAATGCTAATAATACTGTCTCGCAGGCGCGGTGGGGTGGGGGGTATGGAGTAGATAAGAGACATGAGGCCAAGATGGGCAAAGAGGAAATAGGATCAGAGAAGAGCTCAGGAGAACGGATCCGGGAAGGGAGGGCCCGGGCGCGGCCCCGCCCCCACCCAGAGGCCCCGCCCCCGAATTCCTTCCCTTCCTGCTACCCTCTGTCTCCGTCCAGGTCCTCCCACCTCAGCCCCCAATCCCGGTACCTGCTCTCACAAGCAAGGATGGTGAGACCCAGGCTGAGTCGGAAGACGATCATGTGTCCGTGTAGGGGCAGCTCGGCCAGTGGGGCGGGGGGCAGCGTGTGGCCCAGGGCCACGAGACCCAGGGCGCGCGCCCGGAGGCGACCCGTCACGTGGATGACCTGCAGGTGGTGGGCGGAGGGTCTCAACCTGGCCTGAGCGCCTGGCTAAGGTCGCCATCCCCGAGCTCCGGGCAGAGCTGGCAGGGGTGCAGGCTCTCTCCTCGGGCCAGAAGCCCGCGCGGGAGCCCGAGGCTGGAGCGGAGGCTCACACCCACCTTGTACCCCGAGGCCTTGACGTGCAGCCCTCTCTTTGTGAGAGTGGATTTCATGCGGATGAAGAAGGAGCGCTCCTGAACCCGGGTGGACGGGGATAGCTCCTTGGGGCTGGCCTCTGGGGCGGCAGAGAGTGAAGAAAAGTTATGGGGTCCCAAAGAGGACACACACAAGCCACCCCCGCCCTCGGCAGAGGTATCCAGACACAGGGTCGTGGCCACAGTCACTCAGGCCGACCTAATGGTTCTACAGGCTCACAGAGATCACTCACTAACCCGCCAGCAGCGCCCAGCCAGGCCTTTCTACAGGATCTGACCCTGTCCTTCCTTTGGCCTGAACCTGCCATAGCTCCCTAGTACCCTTGGGAAGAAGCACAGCTCCTTCTCACTATGGCTTAAAAGTTTAGCAAGAACTGCCTCCTGCTGACATCATCTCTAGCTCCAGCCTCCAGGTCTGGGGTCGGATCTCTCCAGAAAGCCCTCCCTGACCCCCAGGCTGCGTCAGACACCCCTCTGGGGTCTCCTACCCCAGCCCTGCCCACTCTGGGTCATCACTGTCTAGAGACAGGTCAGTCTCCCCCACTGGACCATGAGCTCTAGAAGGGTGGTGCTGGAACTCTTGTGTCCCCAGCCCTGCCCAGCACACGGCTGAGCACAGAGTGGGCAAATAGGACTCACAAATACAGATTATTCTGTAAACCCCGCGAAACAGTCTTTTAGATGTGTTCACATCCAGATGGCCCAATGCCTCAAATTTAGGTGTAAATATAATCAGACTCCCCCCAAATCCCACATGTGTCACAAACATCTCAAGCTCGCAAGCACGGCTGACAGCTCAGCTGGTTTTGTTATTAAGCAAACGCCACATAAAAAAAGCCTATTTATGGGAAAGTTAACCTCAATCCCCCAATAGCTCAGAGCAAAAAGGAATTTTCAGGGTAGTCTCCATCATCTTCCTTCCCCGACATGGAGTGTAATTTTACCCCTGAAGAGGAAGGTTAGAAACACAGACCCTGGAGTTGCTGTTGTGGCTCAGCAGTAATGAACCTGACTAGTATCCACGAGGACGCGGATTAGATCCCAGGCCTCACTCAGTGGATTCAGCTGTGGCTGTGGTGTAGGCTGGCAACTACAGCTTTGATTCGATCCCTAGCATAAGAACTTCCATATGCCTTGGGTGAGGCCTTAAAAAGACAAAAAGAAGAGGAAGAGGGAGAGGAAGAAGCAGTACAAGCACAGACCCTGGAGCCAGAGGCCAGAAACTAAACCTGGCCTGGAGTCCAGCTCAACCACTTACAGCTGTGTGACCTGGAACGCTTAACCTCTCTGTGCTGTTGCTCAGGTTTCTCCTCTATAAAATGGAGACCGTCACAGTTCTTGCTTCGTGGGACTGTGGTTGGGATTTAGTAAAAGTAGGTAAAGGCAGGGTACATGTAAATGCCCAATAAGCATGCTTAAAAATTTTTTTTAGTTATTATTTTTTTAAATATCTTTATTTTTTTATTTTTATTTTTGCTTTTTAGGGCCACACCCACATCATACAGAGGTTCCCAGGCTAGGGGTCAAATCGGAGCTACAGCTGCCGGCCTATGACACAGCAATGCCAGATCTGAGCTGCACTGAGCAAGGCCAGGGATCGAACCCGCAACCTCATGGTTCCTAGTCGGATTCATTAACCGCTGCACCACGAAGGGAACTCCTAGTTATTATTTTAACAGCCACACCTGCAGCATATGGAGGTTCCGCGGCTAGGGGTCGAATCGGAGCTGTAGCTGAGGGTGATGCCACAGTAAGAGCAACACCGGATCTGAGCCGCAGCGTGCTGCAACGTGGATCCTTAACTCAACGAACAAGGCCTCAGCCTCCCAGAGGCAACGTCAGATCCTTGACTGGCTAAGTCACAAGGGGACTCCCATGCATTGTTATTATTTACCAAAGCCTGATTCCGTCTGTCACCCCCAGGCACCCACCTCCACTCAGCAGCCACAGGGGTCTTTCTAAAGCTCAAATCTTGGGGGTCCAGGCAATTTTAGGGCGCTTAAACAATTTTAGGAAGCCAAGTCTCACTGCCTCAATTCAGACTCTGGTTCATTTTACAAAAGCTTGCCTTGCACAGCTCTAACGAGGGCGCTTTTTGTGTAAACGAGACACACTTGGATACATTCTACCCAGCCTCCCCCGCCTCATTCTTTGGGGGCCCTGGGAATTACCAGTCTCAGGGGTATCCGCAAACGAGGAGGAAGAGGAGGAAGATGAGGGGACGGAGGGTGGGGTGGGGGGCCCGGAGGTCGGCGCCCGCAGCCCCAGTTGCTCCAGCACCTCAGAGTGGTCCCCGGGATGGATGTAGTCGAAGACGCTGCTGCCCGTCAGCTCCACCTGCCGGCGAAGGAGGGAGATGCAGGGGGCCTGAGGTGCGCGCGCAGTCACCTGCCCAACTGTCCTGCCTCGGGCTCACCTACTTGCAGGTTGTGTTTCGCGCCCGTGTTTTTTTTTGTTTGTTTGTTTTTGCCTTATCTAGGGCCGCACCCACGGCATATGGAGGTTCCCAGGCTAGGGGTCTAACAGGAGCTGTAGCTGCCGGCCTTCACCACAGCCACAGCAACGCGGGATCCGAGCCACGTCTGCAACCTTCACCACTGCTCACGGCAACACCGGATCCATAACCCACTGAGCAAGGCCAGGGATCGAACCCGCAACCTCATGGTTCCTAGTCGGATTCGTTAACCACTGAGCCACGACGGGAACTCCACACGCCCGTGTTTTCACTCGATCTCCATTTTTTTTTTTTTTTTACAGCCGCACCTGCAGCATATGGAGGTCCCCGGGATAGGGGGCCAATCGGAGCTGCAGCGGCCGGCCCACACCACAGCCATGCCAGATCCAGCCGACGTACACACAGCTCACAATAACCTCAGATACTTAACCCACTGAGCGAGGCCAGGGATCCAACCCGCATCCTCATGAATACTAGTCGATTTCATAACACTCTAAGCCACAATAGGTACTCCCAGAAAAAAAAAAAAAAATTTAACCTTGTAAAAGGAAGTTTAAAAACCTCAAATTATCAAATCCAGTGATAATTAAGGATTTTTTAGGAGTTCCGGTGCAAGGGGATCAGGGGCGATTTGGGAGTGCTGGGCCACAGGTTCGATCCCCGGCCTGGCACAGAAGGTTAAGGATTCAGCATTGCTGCAGCTGCAGCCTAGGTTGCAACTGTGGCTCACATTTGATCCCTGGTCCAGGAACTACATATGCTGTGGGTAGGCCAAAAAAAACAAAAACAAACAAACCAAAAAAAAAGGATTTTCTGCTTCTGTCTACGGCATTAAGCTGTGTAGGGGGTTGGGATTGGGGTGCAATAGCCTCCATTTCCCAAACTCCTGCTTACTCACTGTCACCCCCATACAGCAATCAGCTGAAGTGACTCACAGGATGTCCCAGAAGGAATGGAAATCAGGACACAAGCTGCAGAATCGCTTTCAAACTCTAAAGAGGACCTTTTAATGAGACTTTTATATTCAATTCACCCCTCAAATTTCTCACAGCAGTCCTCCCACCTCCACACCCTCCGAGTCGCCCCGGCCCGGTCTTCCCCCTGCTGTGTTCAGGCCCCCGCATCATCTTTTGGCCTTCGGCCCCCACAACCATCCACCTCCAGAAGTTGCTCGCTTGGTCATGGCCCTCCTCTCACAAACCGCCCATGGCTCCCGCAGGCCCTGGGCTCGGGGGTCACGGGCTCCCCCTACCGCTCATCCCTCTGAACTCCTCCCCTCGTTAAACCTCCTCCCCGCCCCTCTTCCAGCCTTTCACCCTCCCTCCTGTTCCCAGGCTTCCTTCAGGGTCGGAATCACCAGCCCCTCACTGAAGAGCTGCTCACGCAGGCCAAATACCGATGCAATGAATTTTCTGTACATTTACCGCCTGTCAAAATCTTTGTAAAAACGATAAAAGTTGACAGCAATTTGTACTGATCGGATTGGCAAGGCCTAAAATGCCACAAGGAGCCGGGACTCCAGAGGTGGGGCCTTTTGGCTTCTCCCTGCCCTCCTTTTGTATTCCGGCCACCAGCTGTAGGAGCTGGGGCAGAAAGAAAGAGCTGCAATAAAGGCAAAACGCAAGCCAGTCAACTAAAATCCCACGGAAAATCTTCCAGGCTGGCAAAACCTAATCCCTTCTGATATGCACAACTGCAATCTTTTAAGATTGTTAAGAAGAAAGACGTTTTGGTAAATATGGTACAAGTGGCAACTACTCATCTGCAAATTCACCTTTCTGTTAATTTGCTGTTTTCAAATTGACGTAGTACTTTAAGAACCCTCCTCTTAAAAAAAAAAAAAAGAAAAGAAAAGGTGGGGGGCAGTTTCCGTTGTGGCTCAGTGATGACGAACCCTACCAGTGTTCATGAGAACGTGGGTTCCATCGCTGGCCTCGCTCAGTGGGTTAAGGATCCAGCGTTGCCATGAGCTGTGATGTAGGCCGGCAGCTGCAGCTCCAACTCGGCCTCCAGCCTGGAAACTTCCATATGCCTCGGGTGTGACCCTAAAAAACAAACTAACAAAAAAACAGAGGAGGAGCCCCATTAGGTGCCATGTGGGGTTCCGAGGAATGCACTTCGGAAACCAAAGTCCATTTTTCAAGCTGGGATGGTGAGGCCAGGAGAGAGGAGTGTCGGCAAGGGAGCTGAGCCAGCCCGGGCAGCCTGCTGCGGGTCTCTTACCTGTGAGAGACCCAGATAAATGGAGACCGTCTCTGAGATGTAGAGGAACTTCCCTTCCTGATTCAAGGCGAACACGAAGCCATCCAGGGACTAGAGTGGGGAGAGACAAGGGGCAGAGAGATGAGGGCCTGGCATCTGTAAAAGGTTCGGAAATCTGGACCTCCGCCTAGGATGTATTATTCCGGGGTAAGGAGCTTCAGGGGCCCTGGGAGGAGCAGGCAGGAGCGGCAGCGGAGCATTCGGCTCCCAGTTCCCGGGCTCCGTATGGAGCCAATGCCGGAGGAAAGGGTGCCTTTTTCGGAGGCGGCCGCCAGGTGGCAGCAAGGAGCAGCAGGCGGGGAACGGGCCTCACCTGCAGGATGTGTCCTCCCAGGTGCTGCTCGAAGACTTCGGAGACCAGCGCCACGGGGCCCCTGCGGCCTGAGGCTACGGGTAGAGGGAGGGGTGAGGCTGGGGCCTGTTGGTTTGACCCCTGGCCTTCTGGGCAGGCCCTCAGGCTGCATAACTCCCTCTATTTCGCCCAGTCCTGTAGCCATCTTGGGGTCCGGGGGGCCCTGGACGCTGTCAGGGAGAGACCTGGGGTTTGGGCAGATGTGGGCAGGACAGACAGACAGAGCAAGACACACAGAGACAGAAAGACACTAGGGAACACAGAAAGGGATTCATTCATTCATTCATTCATTCTTCCATTTAGTCATTCAGCAAACTCCCTGCCCACCAGCAATCTACCAGGCCCTGCACTGGGTAGTGCCAGGGACACAGAGGTGACCAAGACAGCCCAGTCCTGCCCTCACAGGGCACCCAAGCCAAGGCAGATATAAACGAGAAAGAAACTAACAAGTTCAGAATTATCATTTGTGGTCAATGCCATGAAGAACCAAAAAGGGTATGGGGAGTTCCCGTTGTGGTTCAGTGGGTTAAGAACCCAACTAGCATCCATGAGGATGCAGGTTAGGCCCCACTCAGTGGGTTAAAGGATCGAGCGTTGCCACAAGTTGCAGTGCAGGTCAAAGACAAGGCTCAGATCTGGCATTTTGTGGCTGTGGTGTAGACCGGCAGTTGCAGTTCCGATTCGACTCCTAGCCTGGGAACCTCCATATGCTGTGGGTGTGGCCCTAGAAAAGGCAAAAAGACCAAAAAAAAAAAAAAGAAAGAAAAAAGAATTACCATGTAACTCAGCAATTCCACTCCTAGGTATACACCTCAAAGAACTGAAAACAGGTGCTCTAACAAATACAAGAACATGAATGTTCATAGCAGCATTATTCCTAGTAGCCAAAGGGTGGAGACAATCCAAACGTCCATTTTTTTAACTGGTGAAAAGATAAATAAAATCTGCTATATTCAGACAATGGAAGATTATTCAGCCATAAAAAGAAAGAGTACACTAATCCCCATTACAGCATGAATGAACTTTGAAAACATGATGCTAAGTGAGGGAAGCCAGACACATGAGGCTACAGACTGTAGGATTGCATTCCTCTGAAATATCCAGAACAGGCAAATCCAGAGACAGAAAGCAGATTAGTCAGGGGCTGCCAGGGGCTGGGGAAGGGAGTGCCAACGGGCACAGGGTTTCTGCAGGGTGACGAACAAGTTTTGGAACCAGACAGAGGTGCTGGCTGCACAGTGCTGTGACTGTGCTAATCACCACTGAATGGTGCATTTTGTTTTATTTATTTTCTTTTGTCTCATCTGTTTAGGGCTGTACCCATGGCACATGGAGGATCCCAGGCTAGGGGTCAAATCAGAGCTACAGCTGCCGGCCTATGCCACAGCCACAGAAACGCGGGATCTGAGTCAAGTCTGCGACCTACACTGCAGCTCACGGCAACGCCGGATCCTTAACCCACTGAGCAAGGCCAGGGATCGAACCTGCATCCTCATGGATACTAGTCGGGTTCGTTAACCACTGAGCCATGAAGGGAACTCCCTGCACACCTGCCCATTTTATTTTATTTTTATTTTATTTTTTGTCTTTTTGCCTTTATGTAGAGCTGCACCCGCGGCATATGGAGGTTCCCAGGCTAGGGGTCTAACAGGAGCTGTAGCTGCCAGCCTACACCACAGCCACAGCAACGCGGGATCCAAGCCGCGTCTGCAACCTTCACCACAGTTCACGGCAATGCCGGATCCTTAACCCACTGAGCGAGGTCAGGGATCGAACCTGCAACCTCATGGTTCCTAGTCGGATTCCTTAACCACTGAGCCACGAAGGGAACTCCACCTGCCCATTTTAAAATGGTGAATTTCAGAGTCCCCTTGTGGTACAGCAGGTTAAGGATCCAGCATGTTGTCATTGCAGCAGCTTGGGTTGCTGCTGTGGTGCAAGTTGGATCCCTGGCCTGGGATCTTCCATATGCCATGCGCACAGCCGAAAAAAAAAGGGGGGGGATTTCATGTTATCTAAATTTTACCCCCAATAAAGATTTTATTTATTTATTGCTTTTTAGAGCCATACCTGTGGCACATGGAAGTTCCCAGGCTAGGGGTTGAATCAGAACTGCTGCTGCCAGCCTGCACCACAGCCACAGTAACACCAGATCCGAGCCGTGTCTGTGACCAACACCACTGCTCATGGCAAAGCCACATCCTCAACCCACTGAACGAGGCCAGGGATCGAACCCACGTCCTCATGTATACTAATCGGGTTCGTTACTGCTGAGCCGCACTGGGAACTCCCCAATAAAATTTTTAAAAAAACAGAGACAGGAACAGAGGCATATATGGACCCAGAGAAGTTGAGACCGTGGTAGGTACAGAGAGACATAAAGAGATGGAGGGACAGAGGGACAGAGGCACACGGAGACAGATCCAGAGAAAGTGTCGGGAGGACAACAGAGATGGTGACAGAGGTGGAGGCAGAGACACAGCCCAACGCCTCCCCCCTCAGCCAGGAGCAGAGGGCTCTGACAACCATGTCGGTTCCCACCCAGCACCCCCTCCTTGACCCTGCAGAGAACGAACCCCTCGAGGGGTCCGTGCCCAAACTGGGGAGCCAGTGGTTTTGAGGGTCCCCAAGCGCCTGGCTTCTGCAGGGCTGAGGGTCCAGGTCTGGTGCCGAGGGCTGTTCCCCCCAACCGTGTGCCCTGGGACCAGTGCCTTCACTTCTCTGTGCCTCAGTTTCCTTCTCTGTCAAGACAGTTTGCCAAGGAGTTCCCTGGTGGCTCAGTGGGTTAAGGACCTGGTGGTGTTGCTGTGGTGTGGGCTGGGGAACTTCCACATGCAATGGGTGCAGCCACGAAAAAAAAAAAGGAGGGGGTGGTTGAGAAGCTGTGGCTGATCACGCAGAGGCTTGAGCAGCCAGTCAGCTTAGGAACAGAAAGGGACCCCGCACCGGCCTGCACACAGCAGGCGCTCTGAAACACGGGGCTGAGATCAGTATTAATGGCATGATTGCTATTGTTATTTCCAGACCATCAAAACACCAGGCGGCAAAACGCCGCCCCCTCCCCCCAATCAAGACGAAGCCCCCAGCCCCGCTCGCAACCCCCTAAGGTCTAGGCTACGCCTCCTTCCCCCAGGAGCACCCCAACATCCTTGGGCTGTTCACGCCCTTTTCCACCCCCACCTGGAGCTCCAGGAACAATGACTGGGGGGGGGTTGATGGGGACCCCTCCCGGGAGATGCAGCGGGAACCAGCCGGGTGACAGGCGGGAACAATGCCGCCTGCTAATTGTCGCAATTTTCCCCTGTCATTTTTGCTAATTCCTTCATTTTCCCTCTCACAGGATCAGCCCAGGTCAGACTGAACGGCTGCAATTAACAGCGTTAATGGGCACGTAGGGATGGGGGGTGTGAAGGGGGAGGGCTCAACCACTTGCTGTTCCTCCCTCCTGTCCCCGGGTCTGTCCCCACCCCTGACTGACGTGTCTTAGTACCCCAGCCTTCCCCCTTCACCCAAACCCACCAACTCCCCAACTCCTCCATGTTCTCTCCCCTCTCCCACAAACACCTTAACTCCTGTGTCCCCCAAATTCAGCAGGTAGCCCTTCATATTCTCAGACCTGCCCCCTCCTCAAGTCCCCTCGTTCAGTCATTCAACAAACATTTGCTGAGTTTCCTCTCGGAGCCTGATTCTGCTGGATCGTAACTGTCCCAGTCAGCACCCTCCTGCACACAAAGAGGGGTAAGGGGCAGGGGAGAAGCCAAGGCCTCGCACATGCCCCCCTACCTCCCATTCTCAACTGCCATGAAGGATTTGCTGCCCCCACCCCACGCCCCCCAACCCCTGCTAGTGGGGGTGAAGGGCTGGGACTTCATTAGGCTTTGGAAGTCAGGGAGTCCCCTGCCAAAATCAGAGTGCGCCTTGCTCCCTGGAAGCAAACCTGAGGACCGGAGCGGGTGCATTTCTGCCTGTACTTTCCTCAGGTGCATCTGGGAAATGGGTCTAGAACCAGAGCTGAATGGGGTCACCCCTGAAAATGGCACAGAGCGGGCGCACAGTAGAGTCCTGAGCTGCTCTGTGGATAGCCTCCACCCTTCCAGGTACCGTGACCCAACCATCCACCTTGACCCTCTCTTTCTCTCACGCCCACGTCCATTCTCTGCAAGTCCGGAGGCTGGACCCTCCCTGCTTGACCTGGATCCGACCACCTCGCATCCCATGCCCCCCCCCCCGGGTTCTAGCTGCCAAACCTCCCACCTAGGCCACTGCACCTGCCTCCTCACTGGGCTCCCTGTTTCTGCCCTCACATCCGCCACCTCGCTGGTTCCCATGTCACTTGGGGTGACAGCCAAAGTCCTCCCCATGACCCACGAGGTCCTGCAGGACCTGGCCCTTGACCGGCTGACAACTTCCTGCCCGACTTACTCCTCTCCAGAGCCCCGGAACTCAAGGCTGCGGGCTGCACCCCACAAGCTGATCACCGCCTGCCTCACGACATTGGCACTTGCTCTTCCCAGGGCCTGGAATGCCCTGCCAGCTTTTCTCCGCGCTTGCACCCTCACCTCCTCCAGCCTCAGCTCAAAGGCCACTTCCTCAGAGAGGCTGTGCTTGATCTGGGTCCTAAGATGTCCCTCCTCCTCTTTTCCGGTTCCATAGTTACTGACAAATATTTAGTGACCCCTTACTGCACCCCAGGCACTGTTCTAGAATCAACAAACAAGGTGCTGTAGGGGAGAAATGCCACGAAGGAGAGAAATAAGAAATACAGAGTATCAAAATGATCTGGAAATAAGGCAGGAAAGGAAGACAGGAAGTGCTGGGAGCAGGGGGCCGTCTGAAGAGCCCACATTCTAAGGGAAGGGGGCTCCCGGTGGAAGCAGAGCAGGTGCAAAGGCCCTGAGGTGGCAACAGTCTTCTCTGAACAGTGAGGTGGGCCAAGTGGGGGTGGGACGAAGAGGTGAGAGGGGTAGAAAGAAGCGATCGGGGAGGTAGAACACAGGGGACCTACTGTGCCAGGTTTGTAGGCCCACCTTTGAGGACAAGGACTTTGTCCTGTACTCTGCTGTGTCCCCAGGACCCAGAAGTGTGCCCGGCACCGAGATGGTATATATTGGGCATTTGTTGAATGAATGACAAACGCTGACAGAAGGTCAAGGCTGTCTCCTCTCCAGACTCAGAGGAGTCTTCTGGCTAGACTTCAGCATCTCTCGTCCCATTTTACAGATGACAGAGTGAGGCCCGGAGAGAGGCTGAGATCTGCAAGGTAGGACCCACCCCTGGAGACCCACCAACATGCCAAGTATGGGGGTTGAGAAGGTGGGCTTTGGAGCCAGGCCACCTGAATTTGAATCTCAGCTGGGCCCCTTCCCGGCTGTGTGGCCCTGGGCAAATAGTTTTACCTCTCTGTTTTCCTCTTCTATAAAATGGGAATCAAACATTGACTCCCTCTGATAATTTTTTTTTTGTCTTTTTGCCTTTTCTAGGGCCGCACCCACAGCATATGGACGTTCCCAGGCTAGGGGTCTAACAGGAGCTGTAGCCGTTGGCCTACACCACAGCCACAGCAACGCGGGATCCGAGTCAAGTCTGCAACCTACACCACAGCTCATGGCAACGCCGGATCCTTAACCCACTGAGCAAGGCCAGGGATCGAACCCGCAACCTCATGGTTCCTAGTCGGATTCGTTAACCACTGAGCCACGACGGGAACTCCCCTCCAATAATTTTTGAGGATTAAGCAAGTGAATTTAGATACATAGCGTGCTCAACACGGTGTCTGATGTATATATTATTATTACTATTATTATTGTTATCTTTTTAGGGTCACACCCGAGGCATATGGAAATTTCCAGGCTAGGGCTCCAATTGGAGCTGCAGCTGCCAGCCTAGCCATGGCCACAGCTACGCATCCGGGACCTATGTGGCAGCTTGCGGCAAGGAAGGATCCTTAACCCACTGAGTGAGGCCAGGTGTCCAACCTGAATCCTCATGGATTCTAGTCAGGTTCTTAACCTGCTGAGCCACAAGGGGAACTCCTGACGTGTATATTATTATTCGCTCCCATGGCAAGCATAGGTTCCCAGGCCAGGGATTGAACCCCAGGCCGCTGCAGAGAAAACGCTGGGTCCTTAACCGCTAGGCTGCTAGGGAACTCCATTATTACTATTATTTTTGAGGAGGATGCGGGAGCCTCCATCCTCTTCAGCTGTGCCCTCTGACGGCAGGTAAGTCGCCGCCCTCAGTTTGGCTGAGGTCGGCCGCCTGCCCCCTCAGCGCTGTGACATCAGTGAGCCCCTGGCCCTCGAATTTCGCGACCCGACAAGCGGGGCTAGAAGAGTGGGGAGCGGACGCCGGCGGGGCTCTCTCGGCGTCCCCCCTCCCCTCCTCTCCCCAGGGCTTGGGGACAATAGACAAGATGTTTATCCCCCGCTGGCGCACATGTTGTTCGCGGTAATGACAGTAATCAGCGGCGCGCTAATGCCGCATTCTCTCCGTGCCAGTCAATTCGCCTAATTACCGCCTGGGAAGCCGGATTATTTAAATTTAAATGGTGATTTATTGCGAGCTTAATCAATGCTATTTTCTCTCCCCCTCCCCCCTGAGACTGGGGCAGGAGGGGAACTGGAGCCCCTCCAACCCCACCCTAAGGACAACCCTTTGGTGGTGGTGGTGGTGGGGAATAGCCCAGGGTGTCTTGTCCCTGTCCTCTGTGCCCACAGATGAAAACGGTCCTCTCTCTTCTAGTAATAAGAGTAAAGCAGTAAAATAGGACATAGAAGTAGTAACAATAACACTTCGATGTATCTATCAATCATAAAGTCTGAATAGCAAGGAAAAGAGATATCTGCCTATATGTCTGTTTTGCATATGCTAGGGTTTTACATAATATCGACTGCATTTCTTTGTTTATTTCGTCATTGTGTCTTGGCCTTAGGCGTCAGCCTGTCTGGGGCAGGGACTTTCATCCAGTTTGTTTCCTGCTGGGTCCCCAGGGCTCAGAACAGTAGAGGCTCAATAAACCTGCAGGTAACCATCAAGAGCAGTACCCGCCACATATTGATTGTTTACTCGGTGCCAGGTGTGTAGAGGGTCTTTACACGTATTAGCTCCTCTCAGCCCTGGGGGGGGGGTGGGGCGGGCAGCGGGGGCGAGGCCTTCATCCCTATTCCCATTTCACAGATGAGGCACAGAGAGGTGAGGGGATCCCAGTGCTGGGAGTGACCAAGTAGGGCAGGGACCCCTGTCTTTCTGAAGCTCACCATCTGACAAGCCACAGTATCCTGTCTCTTTCCTGCTCTCCCAAACTGGGAATTCAGACTCCAGAGTCTGTGTTCCTTCTGGGATCTGAGGGCGGTGGCGGTGGGGCGGGGGGAGGCGGTTCTTACCCTTTAGTGGCTGGGAGGCTCAGGCTTGGGCCCCTCTGTCCCGCCCATGGAGATGCGAGTCGCTTCTGGGATAATAATGATTCATTTCCCCTAATATGAATAACATTTACTAGCGGTATGATCTCTGGCGTGGCCAGGCCCTCGATCCGGCCGGAAGTCATGAAATTGTCCCCATCTCGTGTGTTCCTTTTACAGATGAACAAACTGAGTCTTGGACCACAGAAGCCGCCTGATAGGGACGCACAAATTGTCTGACTCCAAATCCCGTACTCCCTCCGGGTGGGGGAGCAGGGCAGGGCTAGCGAGCTCCCCTCGGGGCTCCCCTGCCCCCAGGAGAGCGCCGAGACCCCCGCCCCCAGACAAGTGCACTCACCGAGGCTGGCGGGCGGCCCCGCAGTGCGCAGCCCCCAGGGCGGCGCCCCGAGCGCAGCGAAGCGGCGCAGGCGGAGGTAGGTGACGCTGAGGCGCACGATGGACGCCTTGTCCAGCTGGCTGGAGATAGCTCCGGGCAGCGGGAGCAGCTTGGCCAGCTCGAAGAACTCCAGGTTCTCCTTTCCGCGCCGCGAGCGCGCTGCGTTCCGGGACTTCTCCTTGCGCTGCGCCTGCAGACTGGGCGAGCAGCGCGGATGGGGGCGTCAGCGGGAGCGACCAGGCCCGGGGTTCGGGGGTCGAGGGGCGAGCCCCGCCTCCTGGGGCCTCGGGAAGGAGACGGGACGCTGGAAGTGGATTCAGGTGGGGGCAGAGCCCGAGTGTGACTTCTACGCCCGGCGGTGGGGACAGAACTCTGGGTCTAAATTCCGGGGGAAGAGGAAGAGGAGGTAGCTAAGAGTATGGGGTGGGAATTCCGAGGAAGGGGGCTAGGAACAGAACGCTAGAGATGGGTGTTGCAGATAGTCAGTAGAGCAACTCCAGGTAAGTGATTCTAGCCCCCAGGGGGCGGGGCAGAGAGTGTGAATTCGTCCCTTGGGGGCGGGGCCGCGGCCCGAGGGGCGGGGCTTTGCTCACCAGGGTCCGGGAGGGGCCTTGACCACGAGCCCCGGCAGAAAGTCCCACGGGACGCTGCCGCCGCGACCTCCCCCGCACCTGACTTCGCCTCCGCCGCCACTGCTGGGGTAGGGGGCCGCCATCTCCGCGGGGACCGGCTCAGGCGGGCTCAGAGCAGCTTGCGGGACTCGAGAGCCGCGTCTCCTGCAGCGGGAAGGAGCCGGAGGCAGAGCTCAGTGCTCAAAAGGGGCCCTGGGACACCTGCTTGGTAAACAGAGGTCCGCGTGGGGCGCAGGGTCCCGTCAAGGCGTTGGGGCTGGTTGGTGCCTCAGTTTCCCCTCCCTGGAGGCCCCGCTACACAGTCTGTAGCTCTCACCGTGCCGGGCTCGAGGCGAAGCTCGAGGCGAGGACGTGCCCCGCCGCCGCCTCCCCCGCGCCGCCCGCCGGCGCGCCCGCCTCACGCCCGCGCCGGGCCGGCTCCAGCATACCAATAGGCGCACGCGGCGCGCATACGGATCCGACCGGCCCGCGCGCTGCGTGCCAAGCATGCCCAAGCCGGGCGGGGGGCGGGCGCCTCTCTGGAGCCCAGCCGCGCGCAGCTTTGGCCCCCAGAGCCCTTTGCCCCGGGGATCCATCCCCACCCCCCCCAAGCACATCCAAGAAGTCCCGCTTCTCGGATCTGCGGTGTGCCTATTTCCTGGACTGGGCTAAGGGGGTACGGGGACAGAGGGTCGGGACCCCACCCCACGCTCTGTCCAGAGACCACCCCCAGCCCCTCCGGATGGTGCCACGTGTCTCAGCCGCCGAATCTCCGCAGCCACAACTTCCTCCCTGAGGACCCTGGCGTGCGAGCCTCAGCCCCCGATGCAGTGGCCAGAGCCTCAGGCCGAGGACGCCCCCAGCCTGGACCTGACACTCAGGACTCAGGTGTCCTCGTATCCAGATCCCCCAGAATTAGGAACGTGTTCTATTATGTCTTTATTCCTCCAAGACTAGGCATTCAGGATCCACCCCAGCCCCCTATAGCCACGCCGTGTCCAGTCCTCCCCAACCAGGTGCCCTAGACCTTGGCGTCCAGATCCCCTAGCTCCCTATTTCTCCAGGACCCGAACATCCGTGTGCCCCTTCCCTCAGCTTCGGGATACAAGCGTTCCGACGCCCTAGCCCCCAGGACACTGGAGTTCCGTTCCCCTCTTCCTCCAGGACCCAGGAGTTCCTTGTCCTCTCATACCAGGCACCAGGCGTCCCCTACCCACAGGACCCACAGCTTCGTTACCTGGCCACGGGGCAGGTTCCGGGCGCGGCGTGGGGCCGGCCGGGCGGCGCAGAGGAGCGGCCCCATAGACCCCGGGGCGGGCCGGGCTCCGTGGGGCGCGCAGGCTGTGGCGCTACGCTCTCCGCGCCCACCGAGGCCTCGCAGACCTGAATGCGCCGGGACAGCGCTAGCGGGCGGGGGCGGGGTCTGATAGAGCCCCGCCCCTCGACTCTCCGCCCCTCGGTCCAGCCCAGCGTCAACCACATTGGCCTTTTCCATGGTAGGGGGTTCCCAGCAAGGAGTCCTGCACTGCTCAGGTGTCTGCGTCCTCTCACCCTAGTGCAGCTTCGGGGGGCCAGCCCCCTCTCACCCAAAGGAGAACCTCAGTCAGTTTCTCCACCGCAATGCAGACTCAATCTCCATACCCCATCGGGAAGAACTGTCACCCTATCTTCTCCAAGAGAGCCGGGCACCCCAGCAGCCCCTCGGGACAAGGGAGGCACCCTGCACCCAAGTCCTCTGTAGGGGTGGAGACCCAGAAGCAAATCTAGGCGTCGGAGATCTTCATTTTCCAGGCGAGAACTTCAAATTGTCCTCAGGACCCTTTAGACAAGAAGACCTTCCTCCGCTCAGCCCCCACCCCACCCCATAAGATCGGGATTTGATATCCCTACCTCCCAGGCACCGGGACACAGGAATCCAGGAACTTAAGTGACCAGAATATCCTAGGGTCTTATTCATTCTCCCGCGGGAACCGAGACATCGGAGCTTCCCATTAGACTGTAGCTGAGAATTCAGGAATTACAGCGCCTCCCACAGAGAACAGGGATCCAGGTGACCCAGTCTAGGAGATACCACACTTCTCCCTCCCAAGCCCCTTTGGCAGCCTGGTGTGTCCAGGCCCTTAAGTGCTCTTAGGAGATCAGAATGCAACTAATGAAGGCCTGACTGGAGTCTTTGGAGAGGGAGGTGGGCAGGGGGTGGCAGCAAGGGCCACCTCTGGCTGGACAGAGAATTGAGTCCACACCTCTGATCTCTCATGGGCACTGGCTGATGGGAACACATTTTTATTTTATTTTATTTTTTTGGCCAAGGTTCTGGCATGCAGAAGTTCCCCGGCCAAGGATCAAATGCATACCACCGCAGTAACCTGAACCATAGCAGTGACAACGCTGGATCCTTAACTGCTAGCAGGCCACAGGGAACACGATGGGAAGTTTTTTTTTTCCTTTTGCTTTTTAGGGCCACACCTGAGACATATGGAAGTTCCTAGACTAGGGGTTGATGGCCTGTGCCAGAGCCATAGCAATGGAGGATCTGAGCTGCATCTGCAGCCTACAACCACAGCTCATGGCAATGCTGGATCCTTAACCCACTGAGCAAAGCCAGGGATCGAACCTGCATCTTCATGGATGCTAGTCAGGTTTTTTTTTTTTTTTTTTTAAATGAAAGTTAACTGTTTGTTACTGGAGAAGAGAAAAATGTATACAAGAAAGTCTAGATTCTTTCTCCTCATGCACTACTTTAGTAATAAAGTTCCAAATATCAACTATGAAGATATTTACGAGGATACATTTTTCTTAACATGTGACCATACTGTGTGGTGGACATTTTTTCATAGAAATCATATACTTAAACTAAATATAGTTTTGTAGTTTGTAAGAAGCTTAGAACATGGTATTAACAGAAGACAATATTATATTTTACTGCAAAATATTATAAAAGTGATACAATTCTGTGGCTCTTAAATGTTTAATTACTTGAGTTGAACAGGGGAATGAAAAAAAGAAAAGCCCAACAGAAAAATCATCAAGACAGGCCTGGCTTAAGATTTTTTTGTATTCAATTCGTTCCACTTTCACATCATCTCCAATTACCTGATACACATAAGTGACAACTGTAGAAGCCTGGATATCCCTCAACACAAATGAAGGATAATGTTTGTTTCCAAGGCATTATATGCTCCAGTGTCAGAACCTGGATTGATGTAGAATTTATTTTCATGCTCAAATGCTTCAAATTTATGTGTGTGTCCCGAAATAAGAATGTCCACATCGAACTGCCTCTGCAAGAGGGCTAAGCTGGCCATATCTCCCCATGGAATAACTTGATGTCCATGGATCAAACCAATTTTGAACTGCCCAACAGTCACAACTTTCTGTTCTGGATAATTAAGATTCTCATCGAAGTCTCCTCTCACAATATGAACATCACCAGCTAGAGTCTTGAGATAGTCATAACTCTCTTTGGTGCAAAGATTTCCAGTGCAGAGAATGTGCTGAATCTTCCCTGGCACCAGCAGTTTTTTTTAATTTAGTTGGTAAACTGTTGCATTGGTGTGGGATGTGCAGGTCTCCTAATACCAACACCAACTGGAGATAGAATAATCTTCATCTTTAGAGGGGGATCCCTTTAGATATGGATTGAAGTACATAGTTAATGTGGGAAGCATCCTGTCACTGGGCTCCGCTCAGTCACCATGACCGCCGCTGCCCTCTCTTCCTCCTGCTAGTCAGGTTGTTTAACTGCTGAGCCACTACAGGAACTCCTGATGGGAACTCTTAAAGTGGCTCAGAATAACCACAGCTAACAACTTGGAGTGCTTATGTTCTGCTAATTCTTTTCCCAACAGCAAAGTTCTAAGCTGGGTTCTATGACTAAGCCCATTTTACAGCTGGGGAAACTGAGGCACAGATACCAGATAGCCTGCTACTGATGGTCTCTCAGCCAACAGTATTTCCCCCTTTTTCCCCAGAGAGACTTGTTACCATGTCAGGGTAGGAATTGAAGCTCAGATCACTGGCTTTTTTTTCTTTTTTTGCCTTGCCCAAGGCACGTGGAAGTTTCCAGACCAGGGATCGAACCCAAGCCATGGCAGCAACCCAGGCTGATGCAGTGACAATGCCTGGTCCTTAACCCACTGTGCCACAAGAGAACCCCAGATCACTGACTGTTAACTATTGATGCTACTTCCTGGCTGTGTGGCCTGGGCAGGTACCATGCCAGGCCTTGAGAATTGCACACACACCTGCAACTTAATTAATTAATTAATTAATTTAATTTTTTACCTTTTTAGGGCCACACCCATGGAGGTTCCCAAGCTAGGGGGCGAATAGGAGCTACAGCTCCCAGCCTAAACCACAGCCACAGAAACGTGGGATCCGAGCAGCATCTGTGACCTACAGCACAGCTTCTGACAGTGCGGGATCCTTAACCCACTGAGCATGGCCAGGGATCGAACCTGCGTCCACATGTACACTAGTCAGATTTGTTTCTGCTGAGCCACGACGGGAACTCCCTGTAACTTATTTATGTTATGATCACACACACACACACACACACACACACACACACAGATTTTGTCAAGGTTAATAGTCTAATTCCTGGGGTTCAGACCCCAACTCTGCCACTTACTGCTGTGTGACTTTGGACCAGTAACTTGACCTCTCTGGGTCTCAGTTTTCTCCCTTGTAAAATGAGGATAATTTCATTTTAGTACCCACCTCACAGTATCGTTGTGAGCATTAAGTTCAGCCAGCAGTTCTCAAAGCGTGACCTGGGCACTGGTTCCTGAGACCATCTCAGAGGTTCTGCGTGTCAAATTTCCACACCAAACATTTTCTGCCTTTTTCACTTCATTCTCTCATGAGGGTCCAGTGGGGTTCTACCAGAAGCTGCATGCCATATGATATCACGGTGGACTGCCTGCAAAAACAGCCAGGAGGATCTGGGTGTCTTTTACAATGCCAGACTTTAAAGAGGTTTGCAAAAGTGTAAAATAATGACATTCATCTAAAAATTTTTGGGGGGGCTATGCCTGTGGCAGGCAGAGGTTCCTGGGCCAAGGATCAAATCTGTGCCACAGCCAGGGACCTGAGCCACAGCAGTGACAATGCCAGATCTTTAACCACTAGGCCACCAGGGAACTCCTAAAATTTTTCATGTTATTTATGTTAGCCTGTAATGTGTTTATTATTGCTGGAGTTCCCGTCATGCCTCGGCGGTTAACAAACCTGACTAGCATCCATGAAGATGCAGGTTCAATCGCTGGCCTCTCTCAGTGAGTTAAGGATCTGGTGTTGTCGTGAGCTGTGGTGTAGGTTGCAGACGTGGCTTGGATCTCCTGTTGCTGTGGCTGTGGTGTAGGCCGGCAGCTACAGCTCTGATTAGACCCCTAGCCTGGGGACCTTCCATTAGCCATGGGTGCAGCCCTAAAATGACAAAAGGCAAATAAAAAGAAAGAAAAAAAAAATCTCAGTTTTACTTTCTGGAATGGCTTATGAAAACGAAACAAAAGCTCTTTGGTCTTTTCCTAAGGGTGCAGAGAGGTTCTGAGACCAAAAAAAATCTGAGAACCGCTGAGTTAAGCCATTTAAAGCTGAGAACAGAAACAGGCATTTAATATGCTCGACATGATGCATACATCCAAGACACGTCCGCCCTCACACACCCAAACGGAAATCATCTTACCTCTCATCACTCTCGGAGTCACTGGTAAACACGCGGGGCTCAGTTTCCGGCTGTGAAATGGGTGGTCTGCTCTGTGACGTCCCAGGCCTGCTGCCGCCCTGGTAACTCAGTTGGGAAGAAACAGGATAGCTTCTGGGTCAGGCTGAACCCTCGGGAGAGAGAGCAGGGGCTCTCCAGCCGGGAATGGAGGTGTGTGTTTTTGTTTTTTGTTTATTTTTTATTTATTTTGCTTTTTAGGGCCACACTCGCAGCATGTGGAGGTTCCCAGGCTAGGGGTCTAATCGGAGTGACAGCTGCCTGCTGAAGCCACAGCCACAGCAATGCAGGATCCGAGCCGCGTCTGTGACCTACGGCACAGATCATGGCAACGCCGGATCCTTAACCCACTGAGTGAGACCAGGGATCGAACCCACAACCTCCTGGTTACTAGTTGGATTCGTTTCTGCTGTGCCACCATGGGAACTCCCCAGTGATTTCTTAAATATTCTCATTCTCTACTGAGAGAATGGATTTAAGGTGACTCAATGGGCTCAACTTCCTTTTTCTTTTTTTTTATAAGGGAAAAAATAAAAATTTTTATTAAAAAGAAGAAAGCTTCTTTTGGTATCTTAAATAATTATCTTCTTTGGAATTTTTAATGACATCATAAATATCCTATATACATGAAAAAGACACAGTAAACTTTGAGTTTAATTTCAAAATTTGGGAAAATATTTATAAAAGGAACAGAAAATTAAAATCATTTTCTACATTAATATGATTTTTTCCTAAATAAGCAGAAATTTGTTTTGAGTGGGCTCAAGTTCTAATTCTGGTTCCATCGGTGTGAGCTTGAGCAGCTTCCTTCACCTCCCTGTGTCTCACTCTTCTCATCTGTAAAACGGGGATAATCTATCAGGTTTCCCACAA
Organism: Catagonus wagneri; assembly: GCA_004024745.2. Lineage (NCBI taxonomy): Eukaryota > Metazoa > Chordata > Mammalia > Artiodactyla > Tayassuidae > Catagonus > Catagonus wagneri. Next base: position 2,526,484 of record PVHT021183541.1, on the reverse strand, counting down.
TAAATGAACAGCTGCTTCCCCACATCCCCACACATCTCAAAATAGAATATTTGTGAAAGAAATAAGTAATAGAAGAATGAAGGAGTTACTGTGGTGGCTCAGGGGAAACGAATCTGACTAGCACCCATGAGGATGCAGGTTCGATCCCTGGCCTCACTCAGTGGGCTAAGGATCTGGCATTCCGTGAGCTGTGGTGTAGGTCGCAGATGCGGCTTGGATGGGGTGTTGCTGAGGCTGTGGCGTAGGCTGGCGGCTGCAGTTCCAACTTGACCCCTAGCCTGGGAACTTCCACATGCAGCTGTGCGGCCCTAAAAAGACAAAAGAAAAGGAAAGAAAAGAAATTAGTACTAGAAGAATGACTGCAGAAAGAGCACAGGAATACAGAGTCTGAAGGCTCATCACAGGCACGATAAACAATCTGTTACTTAGGGACATGATGCTGGGGCATGCAAGATAGGGAATAGTAAACAGTCAATCAAGAGAATGATTACTGTGAGACTTCGAAGAGAGGTCAGGTCTCAGGCAAGAGGAGGAGAATGTGATGGGCCGGAGGGGGCAGGGGAAAAGGGCCAGTATCAGAAGTCTTAATGCGCTGGAGTTCCCCTGTGGCCCAGTGGGTTAAGGACCTGTTGTCACTGCAGCAGCTCAGGCCCCTGCTGTGGCGCAGGTTTGATCCTTGGCCAGGGAGTTTCTGCATGCCACGGGTGCAACCAAAATAAATAAATAAATAAATAAATAAGAAAAAGAAAAAAAGAGAAAGAAAAAAAAAGAAAAAGAAGTAAATGAAAAAATGATCTCTGCTCATGCTAAGTGTGTGAAGGAAATAAAACAGGGTGAGGCAACAGAGTGACTGAAGGGTAGTTCTGGTGGCAGGAAGCCTTCTCAAGCAAGGTGACATTTGCTGGGAAATCTGAGGTATGAGGAGAATCTGTGGGAATTCCCTGGTGGCTCAGCAGGTTAAGGATCCAGCATTGTCACTGCTGTGGCTCGGGTCACTGCTGTGGCATGAGTTCTGTCCCTGACTGGCCGAAGAAAAGGAAGCTATGGGATTCTTGCTCCAGGCAGGAGGAAGGGTAAGTGCAGAGGCCCTGAGGTGGGTGGAGGAACCAGGGAGAAAAAGAAAAGCCTGGGTGCGTCTGGTGGGGAGTGGGGTGCTGGGCTGCCTGAGCTGCAGGGGCAAGGAACTGCCTGAGGGGAGCGGTCTGGCTCTCCCTGGGATCAAGGGTTTTAGGTTGGGGAGGGGACTGATCTGATTCCTATTTCTTTTCTTCTTTTTTTTTTTTTTTTTTTGCTTTTTAGGGCCGCACTCGCAGCATATGGAGGTTCCCAGGCTAGGGATCGAATCAGAGCTGTAGCCTCTGGCCTACACCACAGCCCATGGCAACGCTGGATCCTTAACCCACTGAGCGTGGCCAGGGATCGAACCCGCAACCTCATGGTTACTAATCGGATTAGTTTCCACTGCCCCACAACAGGAACTCCTGATCCCTGTTTCCAAGACAACTTGGGCTGCTGGGAGGAGAAAGGAGCATAAAGGATGGGAGCAGAAGCCGGGAGACCAGTTGAGGAGGCAACTGGAAAAATCCAGACAGGAGGTGACGGTGGCCCGACCAGGAGGCAGTGGGGGTGGGGAGGAGTGGTGAGATTCTGGAGATGTTTCAAAAGCAGAACTCTTGGGGTTGGCTGGTGCCCAGAGGTGGGGGTGACAGAAAGCAAGGAGGAGTCAAGGGCATGCCACAATTTTGGCTTCAGTGCCTGGAGGATGGGGCCACCCTTGAATGAGACGAGGCAGGAAAGGCTGAGGGAGCAGGTGCTGGCTCTGAGCTCCTGAGGAGGTGTTCGTCCCAACAGCGGTGAGACCCCTCAGAGCTGAGGCTCATTCTCCCTGAGACCTCCTGGGACACACCAGTGACTCCCTAGCTTGTGCCAGGCTCTCACTTCCTGGAAGTCCTACCATGAGTCTCATCTGCATCCCTCCCGCTTTCACTCCTGTGTTTTGGAAACTTATAGTCATCATCCCTGGAGCCAGGCCTGGTTCAAGGCCAGGATGCTGAGAGTCAGGTTGTCAAGGAGATGTCCCCCCACCCCCCCGGTCACCAGGGTTGCGAATAGGGCCAGCATCCCAGGAATGTGTTCCTTGAGAGGACAAGCTTATGTTCAGTTCTGAGAGGGAATGTGTTCATAGCATATTGTCACTGTTATTATCTTGTCTTTTTAGGGCTACACCCATGGCATATGGAAGTTCCCAGGCGTGAGGTCGAATCAGAGCTGCAGCTCCTGGCCTACACCACATCTAAACAACATCAGATCCGAGCTGCATCTGTGACCTACACCACAGCTCACAGCAACACCAGATCCTTAACCCACTGAGGGAGGCCAGGGATTGAACCCGCGTCCTCATGGATGCTAGTCGGGTTCGTTAACCACCGAGCCATGACGGGAACTCCTATTTCTTTATTTTATTTCTTTACACTTTTTGGCCACGGCAGGCAGTGGCTTGCTATGGGGTCTCAGTTCCCAGAATAGGGATTGAAAGTGTCGCGCTCTGACCACTAGACCACCAGGGGACTCCTCTGCAATGATTTAACAGGCCTGCTCCTCGTCACCCCACCGTCCAAACCACCCTCTACAGTCTGCAGATTTGCCCGATGGGCATCTCTGATTTTATTTCAGCCCCAAGCTGCCTTTCAAGGTCATTAGAATAATACTGATGACGACAATAGCAATACTATTATCACAGGGAAGAAGGGCTTGAGCAATGCCCCTTCCACTCCAAGCAACACGTCCATGTCCTACCCCTGGAACTTGTGAATGAGATCTTTTTGGCAAAAGTGTCTCTGCACATTTCATGAGCTTAAGGGTCTCAAGATGAGACCATCCTGGATTATCTGGATGGGCCCTAGCTCCAGTGACAAGTGTCCTTATAAGAGGCAGAAGAGAGGGAGTTCCTGGCTTGGCTCAGTGGTAACGGATCCAAACAGTATCCACGAGGATGCGGGTTCCATCCCTGGCCTAGCTCAGTGGGTTAAGGATCCAGTGTTGCCATGAGCTATGGTGTAGGTTGCAGACGTGGCCTGGATCCGGGGTTGCTGTGGCTGTGATGCAGGCCTGAGGCTGCAGCTCAACTCCAGTTGGACCCCTAGCCTGGGAACCTCCACATGCCGCAGGTGCGGCCCTAAAAAGACAAAATGGGGGGGGGGAGAAGAGGGGATACACAGGGAAAATACACAGGGAGAAAGAAGAGGCCATGTGAAGCTGGAGGCAGAGACTGGAAGGATGCCAAGGAAGATCTGGAGACTGCAAAGGCTGGAAGAAGCTGGGAACGGTTTTCCTCTAGAAATTCGGAGAAGCAGGGCCCTGCTGACACCTTGTTTTGGTGCTTCTGGCCTGCAGAACTGTGAAAGAGCACATTTCTGTTGTAAGCCAGAGAGTCTGTGGTCGTTTATTACAGGAGCCACAGGAAGAGCCATGGGCTCTGGGTTCAAATCCTGGCTCCCGCTTACTAGCTTGTGATGCTGGATAAATGACTTGGCCATTTTGTGCCTCAGTTTCCTCATCTGGAAAGTGGGGATCACGTTAATGCCTACTTTATAGAGTTTGTGTGAAACTGAGTTGGTACCCGAAAACTTATTAAAACAGGACCCGATACCCTGTAGCTCTCCCCAAATTAATAGCTTTCATTAATATGATTTGTCTTGCTGACATTTATGTGAATTGTGTGCTCTTTAGTCCCCACCTGGGAGGCAGAGTACCTGGGAACAGTCTCTTTTCCCTCCTCAGCTTCTGCAATTCCACCCAGTCTGTTCCATGCTCAAACCACACCAACGGCTCCCCAGTCCTCAGGACAAACTTTGAGTTTGTTATCTTGCCCTCAGAGGCCCTGTGTGGCCTGGCCCCCGAGTCTTTTTTTTTTTTAGGGCCGCACCCACAGCATATGGAGGTTCCCAGGCTAGGGGTCAAATCAGAGCTGTAGCTGCCGGCCTACACCACAGCTGCAGCGACGCAGGATCTGAGCAGCATCTGCAACCTACACCACAGCTCACAGCAACACCAGATCCTTAATCCACTGAGTGAGGCCAGCGATCAAACCCGTGTCCTCATAGATACTAGTCGGGTTTGTTACCGCTGAGCCAAGATAGGAACCCTGGCCCCCTGAGTGGTGGAATAAACAGATAGATTGTATGGTTGGATGAAATGCCAGGAAGAGTAGCTGGGCCCTCTGCTCCTTGGCCTGCTCCGGGGACACTTCCAACCCCATTCCCATTCTCAGAACCTGCCCCCCACCCGCCATCCTTCTAATCTTGCTTTCTTGACCCCCTGCCTTAAAAATGCCACCCACCTGGCTTCCAACACTTCCTAGGCTCGGCCGGGCTGGAGAGGCCGGCGCTCTGCTGCCTTCTGGTGGCCGCACGCAGTATCACAGCACCTTCTCCACCTCCTGGCGTTAGGCAGGTTTGTTGAGCGCCTAGAATTCGCTGGGTGCTGGCGGCAGCCTGGGGAACAGACGGTAAATAGATATACTTTGTGTCAACCATGTACTCATCCCACCTCTTCTGTCTCACAGCCACGTGCAAGCCTGAGCTGATTCTGTCGCCCTGACCTTGAAGATATCCAGACTCCCACCTGGTGCCTCCACTTGCAGCAGTTGTGTCTGGTCTAATCCACAACCACTTTCCTCTCCACTCCAGGCGGCTGCAGTGACAACATAGCATCCCTAATCTGCTGCACCACAAGGGAACTCCCCAATTTCTCCCTTTGCCTCAGGCTTCACAGCACTGTTACTGAATCTCTGTTTTACCTAAAATTTTGGTCATCATGGATTTTGGGGGGCTTAACTGGTAGGCCACCAGGGCACTCCAGGCCTTGAGCTTCCTTTCTTCCTTTCTCCCTTTCTTTCCTTTTCTTTCTTTCTTTTTTTTTATAGGCAAGAAACAGATTTACTAAGAAAAAATGCTTATAAGAGACGTAAGCAAGGAAGCTCTCAGGCTTTGAGTTTTTAAAAAGACACACAAATATTTTTTATCTTGATCCCTAAGTTTGTGTCCCCTTAAGTTTTGTATCCAAGGCAAGCGCCTTACTCAATTCATCCTGGTCCCTGTCCACTGCAATGATGTCACCTCCCCAGAGAGGTCTTCCTGACCTACCCAAGTAACATCCCTGCTCCCCCAAATCCAAATCCTCCATAACACCTCATGGATGCTGACATTATGCATAAGTTCATTTCTTTGCCTGCTTACTGCATCTGTTCCACTTGAGGTCAGCTCTCAGCGGTGTCCCACGGGGCCTGGCACAGAGTAAACGCTCAGGACATAGGTGTTAAGTGGGTGAATGTAATCTGAATAGCAAGACAGAAAAATGCTGTTGAAGAAAACATTTTTTTCTGTGAAAGCAAAGGGGGTGACTGCTCTGGGCAAAGGAGTGACTTTCCCAGGAAGAAAGAAAACAGAACTTGCAAGTGGGCCAGGTTGATGGAAAAAGGAGGGTAACGCCCTGAGGAGGGCCTCAGGGACCTCTGACTTGTGGGTGGGGGTGGGGGATGAACAGGTTTGGAGAAAGGGGCCGGGAGTTTGGCTGCAGGTGTGTCACTCTGGAGTCATCAAATGGAGTGTCACAGGCAGGTGGATTGGAACGTGGCACTTGGAGCAGAGGACCAGGCTGGACAGAGAGGAGAGGGTGGCTTACAGAGAAGAGAGACTCAAGTTAAAGGCAAGGTTGAGACTAACTACTGTATTCTAAACAAACCAAGGATCCACCATGCTCAAGGCACCTGGTGGGGCATTCTGAGAAGACATGTGGGGGAACCAGCCCTCCCCCCCCAAAGCTCTAGACTTGGGTGGATGGTGGCTGAGGTGTAAGTATACAAGTACAAAAAAACAAAAAAGGACAAGTACACATGACTTGAACATTGAGAAGTAGAGGCAGGAGTTCCCGCTGTGGCACAGTGGGTTAAGAATCCAACTGTAGCATCGGGGGTCTCGGGTTCGATCCCCTGCCCAGGAATTCCATATGCTGTGGGGCAGCCAAAGGAAAAAAAAAAAAGAAAGGGAACTAGAGGCAAGGACAGATTTGTGTCAGAACATATATCGAGTACCAACTGTATACTGTAGCTTTTTTTTTTTTTTGAAAGGGCAAATGCTCCCATTCCTGTGGTGGCTCAGTGGAAATGAATCTCACTAGCACCCATGAGGATGCGGGTTCTTTCTCTGGCATTGTTCAGTGGGTTAAGGATCCGGCATTGCTGTGAGCTGTGGGGTAGGTCGCAGACATGGCTTGGACCTGGCGTTGCTGTAGCTGTGGCGTAGGCCGGGAGCTACGGCTCCAATTTGACCTCTAGCCTGGGAACCTCCATATGCCTTGGGTGTGGCCCTAAAAAGACCAGAAAAAAAAAGGGCAAATGCTGAAACATTCACGGGAGCCACATAAATCCCCATAGCCAGCAAACAGATATCGAGTCAATCAGTGTATGAGTCTGGGACGACTTAGTGGAGGAAGACTGGCTTTGAGAGATGGGCATGGATCTGAAGTTCGGGGGCATGTGGACAGAAAGGATTCCAGGGAAAGGAAACAGCACGAGCAAAAGCTTGGAAGCTAGAAGCAACCAAGTGCATTCAGAGGAGAATGATTTAGACAGAGGGGAGTCCGATTGGAGGAGTGGGAGGGAGGGGCGGGCGGGGCCCACAGGATGCACCCGTTTGGCAGCTGCCATACAGAGCCTGAGGTGTGGGAAGGTCGGGCTGTGATCAGGAACAGCGTCTGCCGGGGGCACAGGAGGGGAGAGGCAACTTGTAGGGTGACTAGTCCCTGCTCCTGCCAGGTCTTCCTTCTGGAATACCTTTGGTGTATGAAGACAGGACGGAGAGGCCACTTAAGGCATGGGTGTGTCCATCAGAATCCAGGTGGGCCAGAACGAGGACCGGGGCCAGAATGGAGGCTGTGGGAACAGAGAGGTCATGGCTGCAGGTGGCACTCGGAAGGCGACCTAGGGAGCCTAGAAAAGAGAAGGGGTGAGGAGAGACTAGGGATAGAGTGGACCAAGCCTGAGTGGCTGAGGGGTCTCTGAGGAGTAGCCAACCTGCACCCCTGGAGGTGCTGTCCTGAGAGGCCAACACTCCTGGTTCAACAGGGATAGACCCCGGCGTCTGAGCCCAGCACCGCTGCTGTGGCCTCCACCCCTGACCACAGCAGAGAGGAAAGGACAGGGACTGTCGGCTCTGGGCTTTCCCTGCCTTGCTGGGTCCCTGTGGCCACAGGGATCTGTGGGCGGTGCTGTGGCTAATGACCTGAAAGAACAGCAGATGTAAGGGAAGCAGAGCGCTCTGCTAGATGGGAGGGAGGCCAATGCTGGCCCTGTGCAGGTAGGGGCTCCTGGCAGCAGTCCTGGGGATGGAGGTGGAGGGTGCCAGCAGCTCCTCATGGGAGACTGCTCCCCCATCCCCGGGGGGGTGTACTCTGGGACCCTCACCCCATGGCCAGAGACCTGCCTTGCTCCTCCTGCCTGACGGTCTGACGGCCAGTGTCCCCATGGGGCCGGAGCCCAGCCTGTTGGCTGCTCGCTAGGGGTGTGCTCAGGGCCCAGGGAGGAGGGCCACCCTCATCTCTCAGGTTTGGTTTTTTACAAGATTGATTTATTAACTATGATACATATCACATAAGGCCTTTTCAGTTTTTTACACCATTCCCATTGAGACAAGTACAATACTTTGTAGCAAATACATGATTTTAAAAAACAAAACCAAACAAAAACACCTCAGTCAGAGATGCCTCAGCCTTAGTTGATGGCTGACCATGCACTAATCAAGTTGGAGCCTCAAAAAACTCACGATATGTTTTCAAAAAAAGTCTGGAAATTAAGCAAACATTCCTAACACCAACTAGAGGATGTCCTGGTTAAAGCCCCTAAAATACAAAGAAGTAATTGTTATACTTCACATAGTTCTCCACTTTTGCTGCGAAAACAGAATTTTGGGCACACAGCCAAACTACTAACACATTTCAATACCATTAATGTTTTTTTCTCAAGAAACTCAAAATATTTGTTAATTCAACATATATAAAGACCATTTAACATGTGAAAATACAAGTACCAGAAAAATAAGCTGGCAGCAGCACTATTCCAAATTTTCAAACAAGTTTTATTTTCATACAATTCACTTTTTTTTAAATGTACACAGGGAACATGATTCTTTTTTATGGAAACAATAACTTAGGCCCTGTCTTGACTACACTGGTGTGTGACATCACTGCTGACAGAGATGCTGAGGGAGGGCTGCTGGGTGGTGGGGCAGGGTGCTGCGGGGAGTCACCTCTGACCCTTGGTGAGTTGAAAGACGGCTCCCAGAGGAGGTAAGAATCCTTCTCTTCCAAGACAGTGCAGCAAGCACAGCTGAGGGAGGCCCAGGAACTTGGGAGATGAGCACAGCCCTTCCCCTCATGCCATGCCTTCTCTGGTGCAATCAGATGTGACTCACATTTCCAGCACACACGACTCAGTCGTCCTTTGTGAATGAATGAGTGGCTTGAACCTGCCAAGCAAGAGCGACAGCAACTCCTGTCCATCATCTGTGGAGAGCCAGCGGTGCTTGGGAGTGAGTGCTGTGACTGTCCCCAGACCCCACAGCATACCATGCCCACATCACAGGAGGATGCTAGAGTGAGGGAACCCAGCAATCCATCTGAGTCCCTGAAGCTTCTCTTGGAAAAGCGGCCACTGGCAGAACAGAGCCCTCATGCACAGCCAACACCTCCTCTGGTAGATGACCCCAGCAGGGTGCTGGGGAGTACCCTGGAGGGTGTAGATGCAGATGACCTTGGATTACACAGGTTGCAGCTAGCTGGTTTTATGAGTTCCAGGGCTGAGGCTAGAACTCCTGTGCTCTATGGGAAGGCATCTGTTCAGGCCTCCCCCAAGACTAGAAGGAGGTGAGGCACAGGGACAAGGGGAGGCGTGCTCTCCCAGCCTCTTCTGACTAGTGTGCTGCTCCTATGTCGTCACCCTCTGGCCACCCTGGTAAAGACAAGCACATTCTGCTAGAAGATTCTCACCTGCAGCATGCTTCCCGCCTAAAGCAGGACAATCGTGGCAGTGCAATGTAGGAAAACCAGGAAATAGCACTCAGCATTGCTCCTCAAAATGTCAAGTGCTGGGAAGAACTTGACAGAAGGCAGGAATGAATGTGCTGGGATCCCCACATGTAACACAGCCAGGAATTGAGGGCAAATTCCTAAGCCACGCTAACCTTGGACCAGTTCCCTCTGTGGAAGCATCAGTGTCACATCCAGAATCAGTCTTATGTTTATAATTGAGGGTTGTTTACTTCCAGTCCTTGGTGTCTACACTCCGGTGAATGTAAAAAGAACACTGGATGAGGAGAGAGTTTCTGGGAATCCAACTGTTTTGGTGTGGGGTGTGGAACAAGTCCCATAACCCCCTTGAGCTGCTTAGCCACTCTGGCCAAGGCTAATTAATACCTGCCACGCCCTCAATCCTGAGTGTGGCCCAGTTCCCATGAGAATGATTTATAAAAGAACTTCTCAGAGCTTAGCGCATCAGGTGAGTGTGTGTGGGGGGATTCTAGTTAAGGTCAGCATGCCCCAACCATGCCTGCTCCTTCATGGGTCCCCTCTGAGTGCCCTTTTGGTCCAAATGCTGACCCAACCCCCCAATGGCTGGAAGTGGAAGCCCGGGGCCCAGTACTGTTACTGTAGGCAATGCCAACTCAGAATGACCGAAAATCGTCCTCCAGCCAGGGTCAGCCTGAGAAGGAGAAAATGAGAAGTTAAAGAGTTAGCAGAGGAAACAAAGAGCTTCCTGTCCAACTGTGGCTCTTTGGGGCACGAGCCCTGTCCCAACCTGCACACCGTTAGAGCCCTTGCAGACAACAGGGGCGGGCGTGACGGGTTTCTGCAGCTGCCCAGACTGGCTAGCAGGGGGTGCTGTGGGACTAGAGACTACTCTCTGGAGGCCTCGTCTCTGGTATTCTGACATAGGGAAGAGTGACAAGCACAGGTGTTTGCCCTTACTGTGGCCCCTTCCAGAAAAATCACCTTCTGCTTACAGGTCTATGTAGTCTCAAGGACTGAGGGGAGCGGGGGCGCTTGTGAAAGTCAAGTTCCTGGTACAGAGCAGAGGTTGTAGGTGGCAGCATGGCCCAGTGTGCCAGCACAAAGGACAGTGGCCCCAGGCCACCCCTGTGGCTTCCCCACCCCCCAATACCTTGAAGGGCTGACTGGGAGTAGGTGAACAGGACCTAGAAAAAGGCAGAGATTAATTCAATGGAGTCATTTCCTGACCTGCCTGGGGCTCAGAGCTGGGGGGAGCTGGAGGGCTGGACAAGCCTGGGGTTGCCCTCCTCAGTCAAAACTAAATACAAGCATCACCTTCCAGCCAAGCCCTGACCTAAAGCACCAGGCACAGACCCACCAGAAGAGAAGTCCATCATAACATTTACATAAAACATTCATGTACCTTAGGTTTGTTTTTTTGACTTGTAGTGTCCTTAAGGAGGCGGTCAAACTTGCTTTAGTTTTCCCAAGCACCTTATTTTGCTGTACACGAACTAGAAACACCAAGATATCCAGCTTATCCAGAGGAAGAAGTCAGTGAGCAAAGGGCCTACTCCACCCTCCAAGAGCCAATGGGAAGAGTCTGGGGCTGGGAGGGGCTGAGATTGTTCTGAGGCATCTCTTCCTTTGTCAGGCCGCCTGGCTGAGGCGACCCAGGGCATCCTGGAACACACCACAGGTGCTGCTTCTTAAAGTGCAAAGAGCCCTGGAGGACTAGGGGCATGTGTGCCTCTACTCCACACCCCAACGGCCAGGGTACCTTAGTGTCAGCTTCTTCGCCGCAGAGGCCATGGTCCAGCCACGTGGAGTGAGGGGCAGCCAGTATCTACAGCAGCCTTAGCAGTGTTGTGGTATTTGGGGCACAAAGGTGGGGCATGAGAAGGCCTCTCCCAGAGGAAGGCCAGTGGGGAAAAGCCAGGAAGGGCGGGGGAAGGCCATGGGAGGAGGATGGTGACAGGCAGGCATGACGCCCTCCTCACAACCCCGACGGCCTTGTACCTGTAGCTCCTCTGGGCCCTGATGGCCCAGGAGCACGAAGGACAGCCCTGCGTGGCGCCATGGACCACCACACTTCAGTGGTCCCCACATACTGCCCACTTCCCACAAATACCCCTGCCGGCACCACCTACAGCTCACGATACAAATGATTCCACTTCGACACCAAACACACTAAACCACATCGCAAGTGCACCCCTGCACTTCTGGCGGCCCCCCTCCGTGCATGCTCACATTAGTGTTTCCACAGCACTGCAGTGTGTGCCAAGGCAGACCAGGATTCAGGCTGGTCTCCCCAGCTCTTCCTACCAAGGGCTGTAACCGCATATTCTTGGGGTGAGGGGACTCTAGTAACCCGACATAAGTGGGGCCCCATCAGGCTTTCAGGCAATCACCCCGGGCATCCTTGTTTTCCTGTCACAAAGGGTCAATTTCCACTTGTTTGCCTCTTGGCAGAGGTGGGAAGAAAGCTGAATCTTGAGGTCTGTAGTTTTCTTCCTGTAGTTTCTTTCCTTTTCTTTTTAGAAAATTATGGGAAGGGGTCTTTCCATTTTTCTTCCAGTGTTCCTTTGTTTTAAAGGGAACATATCCCCAAGGCTTGTGAATAGGAAGGGGGGCGGGTGGGGGAGCTGCACACACTCACTTGGTCCAGGCACAAAGCTACCCTCCCTATGCTCTGATCTGCCGGGCTAATGTCCTCACCATTGTACCTCGGGGTGGCAGAGCCGTGGACAACATTCCCAAGGAGGCTGCTAGACAGGCTGCACCCCTTAACTGGGCGTGGGGGGGTACAGATATGGAAGGTGGGAAGAGCCAGGCACAACGGACGGCAAGTGTTCTCTTGAGGGGTTGCTGGCCCTGCCCTGGGGTGGTCTGAATCTCAGAACCTCCTCCTCCAGCCAAGGCCAGGTCTCTGTCCAGCGGGTGGACGCCTTGAGGCTGTTATGCACAGACATGTCAGGGATGGGGGGGTCTGGGGAGCAGTGAAGGGCCACAGGTGCCACTACCTGGTTAGTTCGATCCTCAAACAGGTCCAAGTAAAGGGGAGGGCCTGCAGCCAGCCCCAGGTCTGCAGTGCTGGGCTCAGTGCACCGGACGGCCTAGCTGATGGTGAACGGCTGGCTGGTGCTACCGCTGAGGTCTTCAGAAGGTGACGAGAGAGAGGGGACACCCTCCCCACCTCTGCCCCAGTAGACCTGGTTTTGTTCAAGGCCAAATACCACCCGTCAAAGAGAGAAGACCTTGTCTCCTTCTGCCCTGGGCCTTGGGGGCTCACAGCGTGTGTTCAGCTTGAAGCTGGGAGGGGAGCAGTGGCTGCATCGGGGACTGGGGGGTGGGTGGTGGCGACTGCGGTGGTGAGGGCTGGCTTGTGACAGGTGTGGAGGTGAGGAAGGGGACGGTGGAAGCCAGGGCAGAGGGGGAGCTGGGTGTGGCGCCAGGAGGCTCGCTGATGGGCCGGTTGTGGAAGAAGAAGGGGCACTGCTGGATGAAGAGCTCAATGATTGTCTGGTAGGTCCGTGTGGCCGTGAGGGCATCCATGGTGCTGAAGTCGGGTCTCATCAAGGTGGGCCAGAAGCAGATGGACAGGTTCTCACTGGTCATGAGATTCACCTTGTTGTTGTGGCTGACTCTGTGGGCGACATCAAATTCAAGGTCAGACAGGGCAAGAGCCTGGTTGAGACTTTCGATCATCTGTACTCATGGTCACTGCCACCCTGACTGCTCCCCCTGCCCCACACCCCCCCAATGGCCTGAGAACAAAAAAGGCCCCAGCACAGCTCTCCAGCCCTGGACTGGGGGTTAAGGTCTGAGCCCTCTACCCCACAACCTGGGTTCCAGGCTCTCCATGTGGCTCTGAGGCCCTGGCTCACAGGGGCCCCCACAAGCCCTGAAGGTTGGCAGAATGTTTCAGGGACTCTCCCTCAGGTCCCCAAAGTGGGGGACAATGCTCTGGCTGTTCAGTGAGAGAGAGACGGGGGGAAGGGGTGAATGAGAATGTGTGTGTTCCAATCCCGGGCTCATAAAACACCATCTTTTGTCAAGAGAGGACTAGGTGTGCCTGTAAAACAGACCTATTCTGTGTAGGAACAGAAGTGGGAACCATCCAGGTAGCGGTTTCCTGATCGTAGCCCCTGTAACTTGCTTGACTGGAGTTCCCTCTTTTACACAGCATGCCTGTCTTGGCCCAGCGTTTTGTCACGCAGATCAGGAAACACAAATCCTGAAGCAAGGCCCTGACATGTGCTGGGGGCCATGCAGGCCTCACTCAGACAGAACCAGGACAAAGGCCTGAGGCGGAGGAGCCAAGGGCCTAGGATGCTCCTGGGCAAGCAGACACGGCCACACTGAGGAGATGCGCCAGCACCAGGACAGGCTGAGGGGCTGACTGGCCCTGACTGGAGGTTTTTGAAGGAGGGAAGACCAAACAGTAAGCCCTGCAACACACTTGTTCAGGTGAGAGATGACATATTTGAAGACTTCATGGTTTTCCTTTGGAAATTTCTTGAGTACCTCCTTAAGGGCATGTAACTTCTGCTCCCGGTCATTGATTTCTGTGGAAAGAGAAAACCAAGGTGAAGGCTGATGTGTCTCGGGCTCCGAGCAGACCCTGGTCCTGGGCAGTTGGTGAAAACTGGTGGGCTGGCGGCCAGCAAAGGGTGTGCTGTGTACTGTAACTTCTCTGAGGATAGCCCAGGGCTTAGACCAGAAGAAGCTCATCCTCTCCCCACAAGCTGGTATACAAGGCTGGCACACCTGCCAGTGGCACAGGGCCAGGGGCCAGGCCTACCTCCATGTCCCAGGCCCCTGCTGAAGGGAGCACTGTATGCCTGGTGCTTCCTGGCCCCCACCACCCGAGACCCCATGATCCAGAGAGACTCCACCATAAAGAACACCATTCTTTGCTCATCCGGTTGCCCCTGGAGACAGGCATCCCCATGCAGAAAGACTGCCTGCTTCCTGACCAGACGGGAGAGCGCTGCCACCCACCCACGCCAACAGACGTTCTATGGAAGGAGTTTGTCACAAGACCAGGGCTCTGTCCTTTTCCTAGAGTCACAGGGACCCTCCACATATCTCATTATTGGAGGAGCTGATGGAAACAGTGGGGGAATTCTTATGCAGTTCATCAAAGGGACTCCGTACCCTCTTCCCCCACTACTGCCCACAGTTTGCCCATCATGGAATCCTAATGCACCGAGAGTGAAAATAAGCTAACCCGAATGAAATACTTCAGGCCTGGTTCAGTGAGTCCTCCTACGAGGCTGGACCTATCACGCCATTTCAGGGAAAAGTAATTTGGGGCCCAGAGAGGTTGCAGAAATCAGCCTCTTGGTCTGGGAACCAAACCCTGTCCAGTGGGCTGCAGAGTCTGAGTGGGGCCACAGTGCTCCCTGGGGTCCTGGCTCCCTCTTCCCGAGTGGACCTGCCCTCCTTGGCTGGGAGAGCCAACCTGGGCTAGTGAGATAAAAATGGGGGTTCTAGTTCCCGTCGTGGTGCAGTGGAAATGAATCTGACTAGGAACCATGAGGTTGAGGGTTTGATCCCTGCCCTTGCTCAGTGGGTTAAGGATCCGGTGTTGCAGTGAGCTGTGGTGTAGCTCACAGATGCAGCTCGGATCCTGCACTGCTGTGGTGCAGGCCAGCAGCGGTAGCTCCAATTGGACCCCTAGCCTGGGAACCTCTGTATGCCGTGGATGTGGCCCCAAAAAGCAAAAACAAAAAGGTTTCCCATCATGGCTCAGCAGTAACAAACCCGACTAGGAACCATGAGGATGTGGGTTCAATCCTTGGCCTCGCTCAGTGGGTTAAGGATCTGATGGTGCCCTAAGCTGTGGTAGGTCACAGATGTGGATTGGATCTGGTGTTGCTGTGGCTGTGGTGTAGGTCGGCAGCTGTAGCTCTGATTAGACCCCTAGCCTGGGAACTTCCATATGCTGTGGGTGTGGCAGAAGGACCTCTCCGAGCATAGCAAGATAGCTCTATGGCCACTTGCTGGAACTGAAAGCTATCTCTAGGACTCTCGGGCTCAGAAAAGTCCCAGAAGGATCCCATGAGGAGATGGCAGCTATTCTACAAGTGATGATTGGGGTGGATGGGTAGATAGGGGGTTCGTTAAGAAATATGATGGTTCCTACTTGGTTTGGGGGCATGGGCTCCTTTAGGATGTATGGAAGCTCTGGACCCTCTCCCACAATAAACTGTATTTAAGTCTGCCTATGAATCCTGGAGCTTCACAGACTCTCCAAACCCACGTATTCTTTAGGGAGTCTGGGGCCTGCAAATTAAGAGCCTCTGTAGTGGGTGATGCGCCTAGAGGCTCACAGTCTGGGGGAAGAGGGTGTAAGGAGCCTTAAGCCAATTTTGGGAGGGCAGGCCAGTGGGGAGGCGGTACAGGGAGGAAATGTGGTGTCTCTGACACCAACCAGCTGTGTGATCTTAGGGAAGTGCAACATCTGAGCATTGGTCTCCCTGCCCACAGAAGGGGCTCATGACAGTGTCTCCTTTACTCAGTGACACCATACCACAAAATGAAAAGCTCACAGTCACACACCTGGGAGCAAGTCTGAGTTTCAGGAAACCAGCGGAAGAGGAGGCTGCAAAGATGCAGGGACGGAGCTACTGGGAACATTTGCTGGGAGGCTAATGAGCCTGAAACTGGGCAAATGTTTTGACTTGAGAGTGTGGCTTGATAAAAAATAGTATTTTGGTAACATCTGTCTATTGAAAAACCACAGGAATTAATTATATGGGGCCATTATCAGCTTCATTTCTCTGAACCCAAGATTTATTTTAAAGGTTCAACCTCAAGGGCACACTTCGGCTGCACTCGTGGCATATGGAAGTTCCCAGGCTAGGGGTCGAATTGGAGCTACAGCTTCCAGCGTACGCCACAGCCACAGCGACGCCGGATCCTTAACCCACTGAGTGAGGCTAAGGATTGAACACACATCCCCATGGAGATAACGTCGGGTCCTTAATCCACTGAACCACAACAGGAACTTCAAGGGCACACTTTCTGTCTGGCTTTGAGTTTCAAAACTCTTTACTATCAAGTTTCAATAATAAGTTTGCTTCAAAGAAGTAAACTGCTCTGGGGGCTGGGGATGCGGATGAACAATTATACTGAAAGACACAAGAAACACATGCATGGCTCAGAGTCTTAATAAAGTAATTGTGTCCCCTTCCAGATGTGAGCTTGGCGCAGGCCTCTCTTAGATGCCTGTATAACAAAAATACAGCTGTGTTTGTTTTAATTAAGCACTCGAATGGCAGCACCTTCATGTAAGAGCCCGGCCTCACCCAGCCTCACCCATCCTCCTGGCTGAAATGGGGCTAATGAAGCAGGATCCCAGAATTAGCAACATCACAAGGCAGTACGTGAACAAGAGCCCAAGCAGCAGAAAGACTGGCCTGCCTGGTGACCTTGCAACTCAGTCATTTACTAATCTCTAGCCGTAAGTTGTCTCATCTGTAGATAAGAAAGGGCAAGATGATAAGCTGGCATCCTGAATCATCTGGACTCATACATCCCTTTGACAATCTGACGAAAGATACTGGTCTTCTCCATAGACTAAAATGAACACATAGAATTTATACGCAGTTATGGGGCTAATGAGGCCCTGAGGCCGAAAGTCCTTAGGATCAGAGCCTCTGGACTGAGACAGAGTCAAATCTAGGGCTTCTTCTGGCACAAAAAACACAGGACAGGGTGTGTGGGGACTGACTGGTTGGATTAGAGGGATTCCAGAGAGGTGATGGTGGGATTGTGGGGCTGGTTATGAGAGCAAAGGCAAAAGATGTGGGGCAAAAAGAAGTGATACTATTTCTTTTTCGTTTTGCTTTTTTTTAAGGGCCAAACCTGAGTCATATGGAGGTTCCCAGGCTAGGGGTCTAATTGGAGCTGCAAGTACCAGCCTACACCACAGCTCACGGCAACACCAGATTCTTAACTCACTGAGCAAGGCCAGGGGTCGAACCCGCATCCTCATGGTTCCTAGTCGGATTCGTTTCTGCTGTGCCATGACAGGAACTCCAAGTGACACTCTTTCTTGAAGGCTGGGGTGAAATGTGAGGATGTGATGGAAGGGGAATTCAAAGCCGCTTTCTCTGTGTCCTGAAATCCTGGTCCTATCTGAGTCAAGCTCAGGTACTCCCTCCTCACTGCATTTTCTGCACTTCCAGCTCAACTTGCCTCATGCTGCCTGGCAGTGGATTTCAACGTGTGCTCAGGGAGGAGAGGGCAGGAACAATGCCTCCACAAAGAAAGAAGATCATGCCCACCCCGTCGCTTCCTAGTGGTATAGGCTCTGGCTTCTGCTCTTCATTTCTGAATCTTTCACACGTCACCTTGAATGTGGTAGGAAGATAACTGGTGAATAACCACAAAAAATCTCTATTTGTAGGCATAATTTCAGCAGTGTTCAATATTATGAAATTCCAGAGCTAACAAAACAATCTGACAGTGACCTTGATATTTGTTGTGATGGGATCTGACACCATTTCTAAGCCCTGAACACACGCAGACACAACAGCTCCTATGTATTAAGTGGAAAGAGCTGGTCGAGTTGATGTTGCCATGGAAACCCCACCAGGCTGGGAATAGCTACTTTTAGGCATGAGAATCTTTGTTCCATAATGTCCCTTAACACTAACTTTGGCATTGCCCGGTTGGTGTCTCTGGCTGTTAAACCCACCTTCGGACACACACTGCCCCACTCTTCACTCAACTGCTCTGGCCGTGAGAGGTGCCATGTTGGTGAGATACACTCCTCTCAATCAGGTTTAAGACCACAGAGCTCCAGCTGACTAGCTTGGGGCACAGGAAACACACAATGGGAAGCGGAAAATCTCCACCCTTTCCAGGCTCCAGTAGCAGCAAGAAGCTCCCTTCCTAATGAGTGGAAGCCAGCGGAAGCTACTATAGGAAGGGCAGCTGATTCCCTATCAATAACACCTTCCTCCCCTGCCTTCCACAACCCTCCAAAAACAAAAAGATGCTATGTCAGCAATTCCTGCAGAAACAATGGGATTCTACTGGGTGCCAGGACTCTACACACCTCTAGATGGCGCCAAGTCAAGACAAATGCTGTCAGAATCTTTAGGCTTCCAGCCCACGGGGTCTCTTCCTCACAAGCTTAGCTTAGGTGGAAAGGCTCAGGATGGAGATTCCTGCACTTCCCACCTGAGCCAGGCTGGAGCCTGCTGGACAGGTGGCTGCTGAGAGGACCTCTATTTTTGGATGGCAGGATCAGAGCAGAAGCTGGTACCTTGTCCCCACCTCCAGCTCACCTGGGAGAAACCCAGACTCCTGTCCTGAGAAGGCAGACCAGGGAACCCTGTGACAGTGCCAGGGAACTGTGTGCTTCTGCCCTGTCCCTGTGGGCTTGGATAAACTTAGAAGCTGTGACTGATTTCAATCAGCCAAAACTTGTGTATAAAATATGGTGAAGGCGGCACCTAGATTGTGGAAACAAACACCATGGGAAATGCAGACCATAGAATGGTGACTCTGGGGGCCCTGCAGCCCTGGCTCCACAGTTCAGGGTTGCACTTCTCTCAGCACCTCAATTTCCCAGAGCCGCTGAGAGTGTATATAACCCAGGACTTGGAATATTGCAAATGTGTGACCTCCTCCAAATTTCTGCTCACACCATCAGCCCTGTACGTAAATCTTACATGCTTAAAACTTCCTCTTTTGAGTTGGGCAGTAGCAAGATAAAACTAGTGTTCTGGGATCTGAGGGACACAGCTCCCTTTCCACTTCCCTACCCCCGTGGGTCACTAGCAAAGACACACCCTTCTGAAGCTGCACAGCAGTGGTTGCTTCTGGGGTCTTAACCCATCAGAGGTGCAAGTAGGAAGGCTGCCTTGGGCTAAAAAAGCTAGGAAGTGCCCCCCTGTATAAAGCTCTGAGAGGTCAGGCCCTCTCTGCGGCACTATGCAAAATCCAGGAAAGGCTGCCCAGTGGGAAGGTTCCCACAAGTGGACAAATGCCTCCAGAGAGAGGGAGACTGGGGCGGAAAGAGCTGTCGGAGCAGGCAGGACGGCATGCAAGGGGACCATTAAAACCAGAGGTGCTGGGAGTTCTCTTTGTGGTACAGCAGGTTAAGGATCTGGTGTTGTCACTGCAGCGGCTCGGGTTGGTGCTGTGGTGTGGGTTTGATCCCTGGCCTGTGAAATTCTACATACCACGGATGTGGCCAAAAAACCCCCCAAACAATCCTCCCCCTCCAGAGGTGCTAACTTGCTGCAGCCTCAAGTGATCATCTGGCCAGGGCCAATGGAGCTGCCCCCTTCCCTGAAGGAGATGGCTTCCTCGGAGGTTAACTGGCCCCAGGCCACATGTTAACTTCCTTCTGTGGGAGAGGGGAGAAGAGGAAGGGAGAGGAAAATAAGACAACCCTGCCTCCAGACCTCTCCTGATCTCATTCGATAACAGGAGAAGGGATGGTAACGCAGGAAACCAAGGGTCAAAGAAGGCTATGCTGGCCATGCTTACACCGTGAATAGGTAAAGGAGATCTGCTCCAAGACTGACAACACCAAACTAGGCGCGTAACTCATGGAATTTTGGGGCAATCTGCAACCTTCTTAAAAAAACTCTGAGAGAAGCACCTCTGGTCTACAAAAGCAGGGGCCTAACCCATCAGCCCTTTGACATTGTCGTGCTAGTTCCCTTCCCTTCCCTCCTTCAAATCTCAGTTCCAAGAGTCAGAGTGCCACTCTGTGAGGGCAGGCCATCATTACGGTGCTGCACCCTCCCTCCACTTGCCAACACGGAGCCAGCCAGCCTGGGGCCTGCTGGTACTCACTGTGTGCCTCCACCAGATCCATCTGCATGTTGTATGGGACCAGGGGGTCTGGCAGTTCCGAGAAAAAGCTCTTCATGGCCCCGGCCACGGTGTTCACTGTGAAGTCCTTCTCTGCCAAATCCAGGTTGTGGTCTGAAAGGAAGTTAGGAGAGTGAGGCCAGACCCATCTAAGCTGGGCAGAAGCAAGGAAAACTTAGCATTTGGGAAAAACTGAGATACTCTGAGGACAGGGCTGCTCCCCAGGGCAGACTTGGAGCCTAGGCAGGGACTCAGGATTATCACAGATTAGACAGAAGGTGGTATCCTGGGTGCTGAGACTCAAAGACAGAGGCACACACCCAATTCTTCCTTTGAGTAGAGTTGCTGCGCCCACCATCAAGTGCATCCCCTTGTCTGGTCTGGATTTGCTGCTACCTTTTCCTTACTCCTCCTGCTCAGGGAAACCGGGAGGCTTCCCAAAAGGCTCACTCACTTTTCCTGGTAGGTCTCCAAATTGTTACCAACAATCTAGACTGCCATCCCACCCTTGTTCCTTATGATGAAAGGGCAAGGAGACTCATTTATTTTCCTGCTGCCTGTGCTCTTCCAGCTTATGATACCATTGACCTCTGTCTCCAATTTTTTTTTTCTTTTTCTTTCTTTTTCTTTTAAAGAGCTGTACCCTCAGCACATGGAGTCTCCCAGGCTAGGGGTCGAATCGGAGCCGTAGCTGCTGGCCTACACCACAGCCACAGCAATGCAGGATTTAAGCCACATCTGTGACCTACACCACAGCTCACGGCAATGCCAGATCCCTAACCCACTGAGAGAGGCCAGGGAGCGAACCCATGTCCCCATGGACAATAGTTGGATTCATTAATCACAGAGCCACGATGGAACTCCCAACTTTTCTTTACATACCTTATTCTTAATGCATTTCTTTTTTCTTTTTTTGCTTTTTATGGCTGCACCCACAGTATATGGAGGTTCCCAGGCTAGGGGCTGAATTGAAGCTACAGCTGCCGGTCTACACCACAGCCACAGCAATGCTAGATCTAAGCCGCGTCTGTGACCTACACCACAGCTCATGACAATGCTGGATCGTTAACCCATTGAGCAAGGCCAGGGATCGAGCCCACAACCTCATGGTTCCTAGTGGGATTTTGCTAACCACTGCGCCACGACGGGAACGCCTTAATGCATTTCTGATTTGTAAGAAATCATCTACTGACAGTGATATCAGCTGTTTTGATCTGGGGGTGATAATCTGTGGTATAGATTCTGGCTTAAGTGTATACCCAAGTGTGGCTATACTCTCATTTTGACCCCTTCTTCCTAGCTTGCAAGGCTGACACATTTCCCTTCTCTCATGGGTCACCACCTCCTGCTGCCAGTTGGCAAAGACTGAATGTGGCTGCAAAGTGCTATGGCCCCCCGAGTGCTAGGGTGTCAGCTTCCAATGCGTACTGGTTAGTTGCTTTGTCCAGCAGGCCTGCACAGGCTGCCTGGATTGGTCTCCTAAGGCCACACACATGCTAAGTTGGACCCCACCTTGACCCTCAGCTTTCCATCCTCACTGGCCAGTGACATTTGTGAAGTTTTGCTGCTTTGCCTCTTCTGTTACACTGCTGGCTATGACTTCTCATCCCACAGTGTACTCAATACTAAAAGTTAGATTTTGGCCACGGGGTTAGGGTGAAACAGATTTGGTCATCTGGCTCTAGGCCTCTTAGATCTCATCTAGCTTAGGAGACAAAAGTCCCTGTGCCAAGAGCCAGTCTAACTCCTGAGAGTTCAGCTCTGGGAGTCTGGGGCCCGATACTCAGCTAATCGCAAAATGCTCCCCTTGCTTTTTCTCTTGTGAGGAAGGTAGTCATGATGAGGGGTACTCCTGTGGCCCTGGCAAAACAGGACTGTTATCTCAACACAACATCACGTGCCCACAGTCGCTCCTGCATGGCCCAGTCCAAGCAGCAAGGCCTTTTCCCGGTGAATGAGGCAGGTACCAGGGTGAGCAGTGTGTGTGGGGGTGGTGATGTGGGATGTATAGGAAATTAAGGTCAAAGAAGGTTACACGGGCCACGGCTACACTGTGAACAAGCAAAGGAGCAGAGATACGCCCACATGGGACAGCCTGGCTGATGCCGGTTTGGCAGGGATGATACTTCTGCCTGTTCCCTACTCCTCTGCGATAGTGTGACCATGGAGGCAAAGCTAACTGAGGCCAAATACCTCCTCCTGCTCAGTCACTGAAACAGCACCTCTTGGCTTTGGGTCTGTGAGGCAGAAGCACCCCGGCGGGGCTCCACTGGCAGTTCGCCTACTGCATCTGTCTCGGCTGGCTCCAGCCTCTGATGCTTGGCTGGGCTGTGGCCTTACCTTGATCAAACTGTCTTTGCAGACTCTCCATCTCGGATTTGTTTCCACTGACCCGGTAGATGCCTTCCGTGCTCAATCCTGAGGAGAAACAAGCAGATGTCTTAAGAGCAAGAGGTGGAGAGCAGAGAACTAGGAGGACTGGACCTCAGGAAAGAAGGGGAGACCCACTGTGAGAAGGCGGGGCTAAGCACTCCTGACTTGCCTAGATGCTTCAACCCACTTTTGCCCATTTCCTTTTTCTTTTTCTTTTTTTTTTGTCTTTTTGCCTTTTTTTTATCTAGGGCCACACCTGCGGCATATGGAGGTTCCCAGGCTAGGGGTCGAATCGCAGCTGTAGCCACCGGCCTACACCAGAGCCACAGCAATGCCAGATCTGAGCCGCGTCTGCGACCTATACCACAGCTCACGGCAACGCCAGATCCTTAACCCACTGAGCAATGCCAGGGATTGAATCTGCAACCTCATGGTTCCTAGTCAGATTCGTTTCCGCTGAGCTATGACGGAAACTCCCTGTTTTTTGATAGGTAGTAAGTTTAGTACATTCCCCCCACCCCCTTTTTTTTGCCTTCTGTCATTTTTTAAGGCCACACCGTGGCATGTGGAGGTTCCCAGGTTAGGGGTCTAATCGGAGCCGTAGCCAGCGGCCTACACCGCAGCCCAGCAACGCAGGATCCGAGCTGTGTCTGAGACCTACACCGCAGCTCACGGCAATGCTGGATCATTAACCCACTGAGCAAGGCCAGGGACCTCACAACCTCATGGTTCCTAGCTGGATTTGTTAACTGCTGTGCCACGACAGGAACTCCCTCCATTTGTTTCTATGCTTAGAGGAGATTGGTTTTTTTGGCCCTGCCCATGGCCTATAGAAGTTCCCAGGCCAGGAACTGAACCCAAGCTGCAGCTGTGACCTATGCCATAGCACTTGCAACATACGAAAGTTTCCAGGCAAGGGACTGAATGGGAGCTGCAGCTGGGGCCGACACCATAGCCATGGCAACACTGGATCCAAGTTGCATCTGTGACCTATGCCACAGCTTGCAGCACTGCCAGATCCTTAACCCACTGAGTGAGGCCAGGGATCAAACCTGTATCCTCAGAGAGACAACGCTGGGTCTTTAATCCACTAAGTCACGACGGGAACTCCATAGAGTAGATCTATTCCTATCTATTTCTTCCTTCTTATTCTTTTATAATTTTTTTCTTAAACTTACATATAACTGCCATCCTTCCGGAACTTGGTGTACAGTATTAGGTAAGAAAAAAACCAATAGTAAAATTTTATCCTTCAATCCCCACCCCTTGGCACAGGAAGCACTGTTCAGTTTGGAGGGGACTCTAAGCACTGCCTATTGACTTGGTTCTCCCTCTCTCCAGAAAGTTAAGTTCCCTGTTGCACCTTTAAGACCATGGGTCTAAAGGACAATGAAGTCACTGCAAAAAAACAAGATATGGTTAAACCAATCCTGGGTCTCCTCTGAAGCCCATGGTTTTGAGCAACTCTGACTGCTGAAGGGGCATGGAGGAAGCACCCTGAGCCACCACTGAACACCAGCAGGCAGTGGGCAGTGGAGAGAGGACCACACCCTTGAGTCAATTAGGAAGTTCCCAAGAAACAAATGTCTCAACATCAGTTATCACTGTAACTGACACCTCTGGGGAGGCACCCATCAGGCAAGATAAAAGCAGTCAGTCTGATTGTTCCTGGGGCCCCAGACTGCAGGCAGGTAAATTTTGAAGAACATCGAAACAAAAGTCATCAACTCCCTGGCCTAAAAGGTGTTAACTGCACACAGGCCTTTCACTCCAGAGAAAAGAGGGTTGGTTAATGGACCAGCCCAAGGACATCCTACTGTGCAATGCCCAGTCACAAAGGAACTGCCATCACTGTACTCAGCATGAAAAGTGCAGACACAACCCAAATCTGAGGCACCGGATGCACCCCAGACCAGTGGTGCCCCTTTTCACTGACCTCCCTTTAGGAGTTAACATTTCCTGCATGGTCACCATGTTGTGCACTGAACCACGTACTTTCCCACATCTATCCACCACTCACTCTTTTTCTTTTTAGGGCTGATCTGAACCCAGGATAGGGGTCAAATTAAAGCTGCAGCTGCCAGCCTGCATCACAGCCACAGCAATGCCGGGTCCTTACTAACCCACTGAGTGAAGCCAGGGATCAAACCCACATCCGCACAGACACTATGTCGGGTTCTTAACCCACTGAGCCACAACGGCAACCCCCACCACTCCACTCGCTCAGTCAGTTATTAGATGAGTGATCGAAAAGGAAGGAAGGAGGTGGTCTGGCATTCCTGCTGTGGCGCAACAGGATTGGTGGCATCTCTGCAGTGCCAGGATGCAGGTTTGATTCCTGGTCTGGCACAGTGAGTTAAAGGATTTGGTGTTTCAGCTGCGGTGTAGGTCACTACTGGGGCTCAGATCTGATTCCTGGCCCGCGAACTCCATACACCATGGGGCAGTTGGAAAAGAAAAAGGGGGACGGGGGGAGAGGGACAGTGGTCTAAGTTCAGGGCCCCTGCCACTCTTCTGCCTCCACACTGTTCCAGAAGATGCTTGACATTTATCCACCATTATGCTGGGGTACAGACCAGTCTCCCTTCCACCCCCTGAGGAAACACCACACCTGGGTGAAGCGCACTGGCCCTAAGTATTCCAGGCAGTTTTTGAGATGGTCTATCCCCTCATTGCTGTCAACCTCCAAAAGTCACAGGTTAGGCTGGCTCCTCTTCACCATCTTTAGTTAGTAATTTTACAGTGGTCTTGCTTCTCAGTGACTTTTCTAAACTATTCTCAGACATATTTAAATTTTCTACCCATTTCACATCTCAGGTAACACCTGTCACATGCTTACATGTGAAATCACCCACATTTGTGGAAGCCCTGGATGTGTCAACAGACTTAACTCCTCACCCCCTAGGTTGAAAAAAAAAAAAAATCACTCCACTCTTCTCTCTACTTGAATGTCAGCCCTCTCTAATACAAAGAAAACAACGGTACAAGTAATGGAAGGTGCTAAAAAGTCTCTGATGAAGTCACGATGTCCAGTTCCTGAGCCCCAGTGTGGAGAGGCACCCTCTGAACTCCAGAAGGTCCTGACAGCCCCAGGCCATTCATCATCTTCTGGCAACTCTAACCTTCAGCAGGGACAGAAGAGTCCTTTGCACAGTCTCCTAATGGCCATATACCCAAGCATCATAGGGTAGAAAACAAACTGCAAATGAGCTACCTGGAAATTATGAGAGGTGTGGACCTGCTGAAACCTCACTAGATGGATGATCACAAAAATGGAAGCATCTGAAAGCACAAGGCCAGCTCCACTGCATCAATTAATCATCAACTTAGTATTTCCTGTAAACTGGACGCATGTTTACATTACAAAACCCCATTTTAAAATAGCAGTTCTGCCACGGCCCTATACAACAATGTGGCATAATGTAGGAATGGTATCAGTTGCTTGGCTAGTACAATTTTTCACAACTATTAATTAGACATCAATTAAACAAAAACAAAAATCTTACAGCAGACTGCAAACACTGTGAAACAGAGTGCTAGCAAAGCATGTGAGAACTAGGATGCCAGATGAGCAAGGGCAGCTTGCCAAGGAGTCCAAGACCAGAGCAGCAAAAGGGCTGGGGGCCAAGCGCTGGCCCCCAGAGATGCTGGATTCCAAGGGGTGTGCATCCTGGGACCCAAAGACCACACAGAAATACTCTGGGGGTAACTCTGACTCACACCTGGCAGCAGAAAGCAGCACCCTCTAGCCACAAGGTCTATTCCATGCTCTGAGGTCCAAATGAGAAAGTTTCCACCTTAAACTCTGAGGTATCTTTACATGCCAGAAATCTCCAAAGACCCACTACCATAGCAGAGTCTCGGTGACAGGCCTTTCTTCTTTCTTTCTTCTTTTCCTTTTTTTTTTTACAGAGCCCTACTGGTTTCTTTGGGAATCTCTTAATCTTTGGGAATAAACAAGAGAAACAAGTTAATCTTTGAGAAAAGAACAAGAGAAAATTCAAAATACCTAAGGTCACAATCTTAAAAAATCTAAACAATTTCTATGTAGAACTGTCTTGTTCCAATGGCTCTAGAGAACAGAGCTATGACTAAGACTGGAAATGGCAGGAAGGCAAACATTCTCTCAATATGTAAAATAACAATAGCCAGAGCTGCCATTCATTGTAAAGGGCCAGAGCTTTTGAACTTCCTACTCACTGGATAGCCATCTGTCTAGGATGCTCTTTAAAAAGATTAATACCGGGTCTAAAAAGACGGTTAATAACAATAATAACAAACCATTTATTGAATGCTTACTACGTGTGTGGCACATAATACTAAGTGCTTACCATGCATGTCTTCATCACTTCTCACCACAGCCCCTTCAAAGGGGCTACTGCTCATCTCATTTTACAAATGGGAGTACAGAGGCTGAGAGGTACAGGAACACACACAAGGTCAGAGAGCTACTGAGCTGCAATCTGAATCCTATCTGCTTCCAGAGCCTGTGATGTTTTAAATCACTAGTTTTTTTTTTTAGTATTATAATTGATTTTTATTTTTTTCCTTTGTTTCAAAAATATTTTTTTGAGGGTTGGTATGTTTGAATCAGGATCCCACCAAGGTCCACAAATTATATTTGATTCTACCGTCTTTAAGTCTCTGTTATCATCGTCATCATTATTGTCGTTGCTTTCTTTGCTTTCTTTTTTTGGCCATGCCCAGGGCATGGGGAAGTTCCCAGGCTGGGAACCCGCTGCACCACAAGAAAACTCCTTTAAGTCTCTTTTAATCTGTAACAGTTCCCTCTTTTTTTTTCCCCTATGTCATTTATTCAATGAAGAAATTAGATCTCATTTGACCTAAAATCACTAGTTTTCAAACCTGAGCATGCATCAGAATCATTTAGAAAGCTGGTTATAATCTAGGTTCCAGGGCTGCACCTGTAGGGTTTCTGATTCTGGTGGTTTGGAGTGGAGCCTAAGAATCTGCATTTCCAGGAGTTCCCGTTGTGGCTCAGTGGTTAACAAATCCGACTAGGAACCATGAGGTTGCGGGTTTGATCCCTGACCTTGCTCAGTGGGTTAAGGATCCCATGTTGCCATGAGCTGTGGTGTAGATTGCAGATGCGGCTCGGATCTCGCGTTGCTGTGGTGTAGGCCGGAGGCTACAGCTCCAATTAGATCCCTAGCCTGGGAATCTCCATATGCCACGGGTGTGGCCCTAGAAAAGAAAAAAAAAAAAAGAAAAAGAAAAAGAAAAAAAAGAATCTGCATTTCCAGCATATTTCCAGGTGATGCTGCTGGTCAGGGAACCATATGAGAACTGTCACCGCTTGAGAAGATGGTCCAGGCCTCTAATTTCTTTCTAACTCTTAACATCTATGATTCAATAAAATTGTGGGGCAATACACAAGGAAAAATAAATACTAGATACTTTAGAACAAAGCATTTCCAAGGGTTAAAATTGGTGCTTTTTTCAGATGTGCTCACGGAATGTGGAAGTTCCTAGGCTAAGGACTGAACCCGTGCCACAGCAGCCATCCAGCTGCAGTGATAATGTTGGATCCTTAACTTGCTGCATCACAAGAGAACTCCAAAATTGGTATTTTATTTTTTCTTTTTTATGGCTGCTCCCAAGGCATATGGAAGCTCCTAAACTAGGGGCTGAATTGGAGCTGCAGCTGCCAGCCTACATCACAGCCACAGCAATGCCAAGCCACATCTGCGACCTATGCTGCAGCTTACGGCAACACTGGATCCTTAACCCAATGAGCAAGGCCAGGGATCGAACCTGCATTCTCAAGGATACTAGTCAGACTCTTAATCTGCTGAGCCACAACGGGAACTCCAAAACTGGTGATTTTTATATGTAAGCAAGCCTTTACATATTATTAAAACCGTGGCCACATAAGATTTTCCAAAGAACATTAAAAAAGTAAAGAGAAAAGCATGAAGGCCTTTTTTCTTTCAATAAATATGTAATGAGCACCTAACATTACAGGTAAGACTTCTTACATAGCTTTCAGCCACGGTCTTCCTCAAAACTCTTTTGGTATACAGAGAAGGCTAGGTGGCCCACCAATGCCAGCTGCAGGGCATTCCCCACAGGCTAAGAACTGGCACCTTTTTTTTTTTTTTTTTTGGCTTTTTAGGGTTGCACCTGCAGCATATGGAGGTTCCCAGGCTAGGGGTCGAATTGGAGCTACAGCTGCTGGCCTATACCACAGCCACAGCAATTGGGGATCCGAGCCGCGTCTGCAACCTACACCATAGCTCACGGCAATGCCAGATCATTAACCCACTGAGCAAGGCCAGGGATCGAACCCACAACCTCATGGTTCCTAGTGGGATTTGTTAACCGCTGCGCCCTGACAGGAACTCCGAACGTGCACATTTTATCTCTGACTTTACCATACAGTAGCTACTGCTGACTCTAGCTCCTGAGGGATGCCTGTGGTTCCTGGCACACTAGGGGCACCAGGGAAATGGACAAGCGACCCACAGGAGCTTGGAAATCAAGGGAAGAACCACCTTCTGCTCAGTTATGTGTCTGACTTTCAGTCCAAAAAAGTTTTTATTCCTGGATACCATGAACCACTTCTCAGCACCAGAGTTCTTGGCCAAAAGTCTTTCTGTAGCCTGCCAGGCCAGGCTTCGTTTCTGCTCACTCACACCAGGACTCAGTTCCTCCTGAGTTTCCTTTCTAGCAACAAATCAATACTTCCTCTAAGACAAACTCGGACTTGTTTATTTTTCACTTACTATATTTAGACATAAAACTCAGCACTTTAGTCCTTAAAATTTTTTTTTTAATTGGTGCTGCTAGTGCTCTAAAATGCTTCATACCAGACTGGCTTTAACTACTAAACTATTTTGTTGACTATTAAGGAGGCTGAAAATGCATCTAATAGACTATTCCCCTTTTCTTAGAGGTTAAGTCTCAGGCAAGTTAAGTTTCGAGGCCAGAAACAGAGTGACCTAAGTTTTGATCCTGCCATCTCTCTTTCTCTCTCCTTTTTTAAATTAAAGTATAACTGGGAGTTCCCATCGTGGCGAAGAGGAAATGAATCCGATTTAGGAACCATAAGGTTGCAGGTTCGACTTCTGGCCTCCCTTAGTAGGTTAAGGATCTGGTGTTGCTGTGAGTTGCGGTGTAGGTTGCAGATGTGGCTCAGATCCCCAACTGCTGTGGCTGTGGCCGGCAGCTGCAGCTCTAATTAGACCCCTAGCCTGGGAACTTCCATATGCTGCGAGTGCAGCCCTAAAAAGCAAAAAAAAAAAAAAAAAAGGTATAACTGATTTACAACATTGTGCCACCGATCCTTGCTCTGTCTTAGAGTTGCTGGGTGACTGAGGACAATCACTCTACCTCTTAGAGCCTTGGGTTCCTCATTATTAACAGCTATTGAGATGCTGTGAATACTGAGATTACACATTTGAAAGCAAGTAATACAAACGGCTGGCATACTGAAAATAATAATGATAATAATTAAATATAATAGTTACAGATAACTTTTGCTGAGGGCCTAACAGGTAACTTCCTAAGCTCATCACTACAACTATCATAGTGAATCTACCCAATATTCCTTGAGATAAATATTATTTTTATTCCCATTTTACAGAGAGCAAATAAAGGCTCAGAGAGGCTAAGCCCAAGGCCACAGAGCTGTGTAAGTGGTGGGGGCAGGATCTGAACTCACTTGAATCTGTCTTAGACGGCTGTCCATTTCAATACTATGCTCCTCCCTCCAATGTTAGCTCTCTGTCCCCCTAACCCTAAGATATTATATGTAGGCTACATCTCATAAATGCCAGGTTCATTACAGGTTAGAAGGATTTTCAATTTATCCCTTGTTTAGTCATATGCCTTTATCTCTTCACTCACACCCCATTCAACAGCCTCATGTCAATTGGAGGATAAGCAGAGAGAGCCAGAGAAAAAAGGCTGCCTCCTTTTCCAACAGACAGCAGCCAAGGGACAGTGTCCTTGCTTTATTCCCATGAAGTTCTACTATAGATAACATTAAAGAATCCCCACTAGATCTCCCTGCTGCCTTCCTGTTTTGGATGTGCTTGGAATGATTTTCTGGCCCTTCTATTACTTGAACACTGGGGTCGCTCTGGCCCCTCCAGTGCCCCTTTGTTAGCTGTCTTCCCTTGGTAATTCCCTCGTCAATCAAGATCTGTTTCTGGCAACACCATACCTCCTTTCTCCCCACGGCAGAATGCCACTAGCACTCTATTATGACTGCTTGACCGGGTGTTAGCCCCACAACTAGGCACTGTGGCTTTATAAATTTTCAACACCATTGTATGTACGCACGGCCATGTCATAAATCTCAAGGCTGAGGAGGAAGGGAGAGAAGAGATCTGGAGGGAAAGAGATGAAAGAATCACACCAGATCTGGGGCATCATATGGCTCTAGCATCTGGCTGATCCTTTATAAGACAGCCACGTATTTACTGTCATTAACTGTGAAAGAGGGCTTCTGGACCTGCTCTGAGCCAAATGAAGGGCTCTGTTTTTTTCCCTTGACTTTCAAGAAAATGCAACCCCATCTGATGTGTTTAAGAAATTTTAATGATAAACTGAAACTTAGGCTGGCTCAGAGTTGATACTGCTTTTTCTGGGCAGCCCAGGATGGAGGGAAGAGGAGTGTGGCCTATAACTGAGGTGATCAGACTGCATTCTGCAAAGCAACCACTAATGTTCACAGCCAGGAGCAGCTGGGAGACCCTACTGCCAAGAATGTGAACATCCTTTGGGCTCTCAGCGTGACTTTGCTGGCACACTCACGCTCAATGGCACAGGGGTGATTGGCAGTGTGACTCTGAGGCGACCTAGTGCCACTGCAGGTGGGGGGGGGTGTTTCTCACTGACTAAACAAAGAGCTACCAACAAAAAACCAGCTGAACTAACACACAGGTTAAAATACGTCACCCCCCCCCCCACGCACACACACAATGCTAACGTCCCTTCCACAGCAGCCCCCAAGCCAAAAAGCTCCTTGAGGTCACAGGCAGATTCCTCTTAAGCATTAATGAGGGCAGAGGTTAACTTCTTTCAGGTTCCTGATTTCCAATGAACCGTGAAAGGCTCAAAGATGTCACCAACCACAGGGCAGTGCCCTTCCTTTCCTGGCCTAAGAAAGAATACTTTATAGGTTAAAAAGCCTGTTAACACCCTGGCAGAAAACTTGATTGTGGTTCCCACCAGCCCACAATCCTTGCACTCTGCATTTAGGATAAAATGCAAACTTGTCCACATGTGGCCTGGGGACTAGCATGTGGGAGTTCCCAGGTCAGGGAACAAACTCATGTCGCAATTGTGACCTGTGCCACAGCCGTGGCAACAAGGAATCTTTAGCCTGCTGTGCTACAAGGGAACTTCCTGTTCCTTCCACATTTTTTGCTTTCTCAGGTCTCCACTGACCCCCAGAGATCTAAATTAAGTCTGTTATGATAATAAAACTGCTTGCATTTACACAATGTTCCTACTGTGGGCCTGGTACAGTGATAAGCATTTTACATGCATTATCTCAGCAGCCCTCTCAACAGCCCTAGGAGCTATATATAACATTACTACTATCCAGCAGGGGCTCCAGAGTCTGTGCTTAACTACTGCACTACTACCTCTATACTTTCCCTATAGAGCATTGGGCAAAACCTGAGAGTTGCCTATAAAGCTGTGTGATTATTTGCTGAATGTTGGTTCCCCTAGTAAAGAACAGGCATGTTTTCTCCCCCCGCCCCCTTTTTTTGGCTTTTTAGGGCCGCACCTGTGGCATATGGAGGTTCCTAGGCTAGGGGTCGAATTGGAGCTATAGCTGCAGGTCACAGACACAGCCACAGCCACAACCACAGCAATGAGGGATCTGAGCCGTGTCTGTGACCTACACCACAGTCCACGGCAATGCCAGATCCCCAACCCACTGAGCAGGCCCAGGGATCGAACTGGCATCCTCACGGATACAAGTCAGATTCGTTTCTGCTGAGCCACGACGGGAACTCCCCTACCTTTTTTTATGGACTGGTTTCCCTGCCTCTGCTACTCCCTAGAGAAGTTACGGGGACTTACTGACTTCATGATCTCACCAGGGTAATAAGTCATTTGCTGTTCTATGTGTGGTCTCCCGATCTGGGCTGTTTGTTCACTTTTATGTAGCAGGGTTTGGCTTTGGCTGGGATCCTCCACAAGAGGACTGCACCCTTTCCCAGAAGCTGGACAGAACCCACCCCCCACACCACATGAGAGGGAGCAAGAGAACAAGGGTGAGGGCCCCCGGTTGAGAGTGGGGGTCGCTCTTAGAGGACAGCCTGCCACGCTGCCCAGTGGGGCAGACACAGTGCCTTCTCCTCTGTGCTGGCTAAGGGCAGAACAGCCTGGCTGCTGAAGCTCCCTGGGTGGAGAGGGAAAGCACAACTGGAAACATTGGGTAAGGCAGGCCTGCTGGAAATGTTTTGGGATTTGGGCTTCCACCCAGACATTTTCTGTCTTGGATAGAAGGGCAGGATTACTATGTGAAACAGGCTTTACTTCTCTTTGGCTGCTGGGCTCTCCAGGCAACTTGCCAGGGCATGCTGTTCTGATCAGGGCATTGGGTCCTGAGGAAATCCGCTACCAATGCCGAGTCACAAGCCACATGGACTCTGCTTGTCTGGAAGAGGCAAAAGTGGAGCTGCCTGCCTGCTTTTATGGCAAGGAGGCATTTCTGGAATGCAAGTGACTTGTGTTTAACTTATAAGCAAGCAGAAACCAGGAGGGTGGCAAGAAATAGCACACGGGAGGTAGTCACAAAAAAAAAAGCGGAGAAAGCTTTGTTGGAAAACTATTTGGATAATAAGAAAGCAACTGGCTAACAAACCTAGAATTAAAGGGGGAGGGAGAGATTAAGTAACACAGAACCCCCATAAAAATCACAGCATATGAAATGAAACCACATACCTCATATTTTAGCACTTTATCATCAATTCAAAGTTGTATAAATATAGCAATTACTCACATAAAGCCTGTTGGTGTATTCAAGCTGTAACTGCACCTTTATATTAAATTGTTACAGTGATAGATGGGAGTATCTATACTGAAATTAGCTGCCTTCTCTGAAAGAATTACAGAGATCTAGGCTGACTGCAGGGAAATAACTGACTAGATTTAACAGCTTCAGTCCCACCAATTCTCTTCCATGACAGCTCTAGAAAGTGGCTATGATAAATATGGATGGAAACATGGAGTCTTTTTAAGGCAGCTGTTTTCCAAGTGGGAAGAAACTTGGTAAAATTTTGAATTGGTTTAGTCTATGCTATAAAGCTCACAGCTTCACCAGCTTGAAACACAGAAGAAAGGGTTGGAATGTAGGTCCTTTCCAATCTGATGGCTGTGAGTGGACTCTGCCTAAAGGACTCGAGTACTTGTTTCCTCTTTTCTAAAAAGGAATTAGTGCTACTCTGAGATTAATACTGTCCTCTAAATCATGGGAGAGTAGGTGATAAAGTGTGTAAGGTGCTCTAGGAAGAAAGAGCCCTGCATGAGAGTCCTCCTCACGATGACGACAAACACCCTGGCCCAGGCTGGGCTCTTCCTGATACTCCTTCCCAGCCTCAAAGGACAGTGGCCTCTTTGGTCCTAAGTGTTCACAGAGGGGCAGAGGAAGCCCTCCAGCAAAGTCTTAAACATAGGAACACTGTGAGAGGGCAGGGATAGTGTGATATAATAGGAAATATATACTTGATCTCTGTTCCCAGTTCCTGGTACAGAGCGCCTAAAACCCTTGGAATTTCTTGAGTGACAGGAGTGTCTTTTGTTATTCATAGCAAGCCCCTTCCAAAGATACCAGTTTATAATAATACCAGTTTATGTGACTCTTGGGGCCCCGAGATAGTTTTAGGATAGAGGCTAGTCACCGCAAAGAGCAAGCCTCAAATGAAGAGACACAACTTTTAGCCCCACTCTCCCACCTCCAGGAAGGGTAGAGATGCTAGAGTGATTCAGTTGCCAATGGTCAATGACCTAATCAGTAGGGGCTATGTGACTGAACCTCTATAAAACCCATAAATGTCTGGAGACCTTTAAGGCTGGTGAACACACTGAGGTGGGAGGGAGAATGGAAGCTCCTAGAGCGAGTATGGCAGTTCTGTATCTCTTACCCCACATTTTGCCTTAAGCTCTCTTCCATTTGGCTGTTCCAGAGCTGTGTCCTTTACAATACTGTAATAGGAAGCACAGCTGAACCCTGAACAATGTGGGGGTTAGGGGTGCTGAACCCTAACAAAGTTGAAGGCCCGCCTATACCTTACAGTGGACTCTCCGTATCTGTGATCCCTCCATAACTGTGGCTCTGCATCTGCACATTCAACTAACCACAGATCAGGTAGTACTGGAGTATTTACTATTGAAAAAAGTCCAGGTATAAACAGACCCGCGCAGTCTTGTGCTGTTCAAGAGTCAAATGCATAGCATCTTCCTGAATTCTGAGTCATTCTTAGCAAATTACTGAACCTGTGGGAACCCGTGACTTTGTGGCCAAGCCAGAGTGTGGGTAGCCTAGGGACCTGCAACTGGCATGAGCAAGTAAGACGACCCTGTGAGAGTGAGCCTGAAGCCTGTAGAGACTGCTGATAACTCTGGGTGGTTAGAGCCAGAACCGAGTTGTAAGACACCTGGCTGGTGTTAGAGAGCTGGAGAAGTGGTGTTGAAAAAGACCTCCACAGTTGGTGTCAGGAGGAAAAAAAAATCCTCTGATGCGGTTAGACAGAAAGAACATTGGTACAGGAGACCACCATTAAGCTGCCTGATCTCACTGTTCCACTGGTGGCAGGGCCCAATGGATCTGTCTTCTTTGGGTTTCAAATGACTTCAGTGAAGGGAGGCAATATGGCCAAAGGGTAACGGCCCTGGGTTAGAATCCCAGCTCCTATCTTCCTCTTTGCGAATTCCATTTTCCTTATCAGAAAATTGGAAATTACACCTTTCTCAGAAGACTGCTATGAGAATGAGATGAAACCAATGGAAACAGCACTGGGCCTGGCAATGTGAGTTCCAAACTGGCACCTGGTACACATTCTCTCTCTTAATACGCATAATACCCTACAGGGAAGTTATTTTCATCTCCATTTTATAGTCAAGGAAACAGAGACTCAGAGAAGTTAAGGAACATATGCAGGGTCACTCCTACCATGCTGTCCACAGATGCTGCTTTGGCACCTCTCTGTGAAGGCCCTGTGCTGCATGCTAGAGCTAAATAAAGAGCATTTCCCAATTAGATTGAGCAATCTGGGAGTTCACCAACAGCTGTAGGAAATCAGCTCAAATAAGAGTTTGGCCTTTTGTCCTGCTGTCTCCTAGAAGGGCAACACTGTAATTTGCTCTCAGCTACAAAGCTGAAAATATATGCAGATTACTAATTCCAAACGCTTAGCAGCCATTTTTCATTTACTAGCTGGTGGGGTTTTTTGGGGAGGGCAGTTCCAGAAAAGACTGGGTTGGTGTTTTCTGAGGAACCATGTACAACCCAAAGAGCTCCCTGACACTGGGCATCCGTTCTGTTTCTTGCAGTCACTGTGAAAACACAACAGAGACAGATGTGTGCTCAGCCATTTATCTGTGGGGAGGGATAAAACCGAGGGAGTTATTAAACTCTAGCACCCAGGGGGGTTGTCCATTTTCAATCTGTAATATGGAGGTGAGATACTGGAAATAAAGCCAGGAACTAACGTTACCACATTATACATGCTATTAGCTGCTGTTACTGGTATTTGTCATCTTATACGAGGCCAGTGACTCTCTATTTTCGAAAGGATCCAATAGGAGGGGATGGGCGCACAGTAAAACTGGAGGTGGACTATATCCAAAATGGACCACCAAATTGCATGGAATCACTAGGAAGCTATGAAGTCTCCTGTCTTGGAGAGCTGTGAAGAGACAACTATTTGATCTAGGCTCAATCACTTCAATATTACTCATCCTTTAAGTTCCAACAAATCCACCTCCCAGCCCTCACTGAGTTCTCTTTTGCAAGCTCTAAGTGGCTTAGGGTCAACTTTTTTTACCTTTACTGGACCATAAACTCCTTGAGGACAAGGGTGTGCCATCTTCCTTGTTTGCTCTGGATCATATGGTAGGTATTTCACAAACACTTAGCTGCAGAGTAGTCTTTAACCTTTTGGGAGGAGACTCCTCTCACTCTGATATCTTAATGAAGCTGTAGATTCTGGTCCATCCACACTGCACACACACACACACACACACACGCGCGCACATGTACAATCTCTGCACTGATTTTCAGGGGTTCACAGACCTCCAGAAGCCTATCCACAGTCCCTAGAGGTTATGCCGCTCTAAATAAAAATAAACCTGTATAGGAGTTCCTGTCATGGCACAGCAGTCAATGAATCTGACTAGGAACCATGAGGTTGTGGGTTTGATCCCTGGCCTTGCTCAGTGGGTTAATGATCCAGCGTTGCCGTGAGCTGTGGTGTAGGTCACAGGCGTGGCTCAGATCTGGTGTTGCTGTGGCTGTGGCATAGGCCTGTGGCTACAGCTCCAATTAGACCCCTAGCCTGGGGACCTCCATATGTGTGGGTGCAGCCCTAGAAAAGGCAAAAGACACACACACATACACAAAAAAGTAAACAAATAAAGGGAGCAAACTAAAGATGTATAGGAGATTTCTGGATACTAAAAAATTAAAAAAAAAAAAAAAAGACACTTCCTTCCACTCAGGAAAGGTGGATTTGAATCTTCATGGCTACTGCCACCCTTGGGACCCCAAGTTTCCATTAGCCCTGGCAGTCTAATTCACTCCCTTTCTTTCCTGTTGCTCTGCTGCTCTGTAGCTCCTTTCCTTCTGAGTCCCTCTATTTAAAATCCTACCTCAAAAGTTTCACACACATCCCCTGGGGCTGTTAGCAATACACACTCTACCCCTGACACTAAGAACACTGGGAAATTTGTTCCCACTTAGTTGCTGCAACCTTGCTTAAGACCTTAGTATTATATGTATCTTTTTACTTCTCCCTTTCTTTGGATACAATTCCATGTTTCCACTGAATGGTGTTTTTGAGGGCTGAGGTCTTGGGAATGTCTCTACACCATTCATTCATTCATAATCATTTATTAGAGCCCTGTGTCTTTGGTTTAGAGGATACAATGATGAAGACCCAGTCCATTTCCTCAAGGAACTTAGGATCTATTGAGGGAGGAAGAGACAACCCAAGTCCAGTATCGAAGTGTTCACAGAGGCCAGCACAGAGCATTACAGAACACAGGGTGACGGGCACTGACTCAGAGGTAGGCCAGAGACTCCAGGAGAGGGCTCCTGAAATGGAACAGCAAGTAAAGGCACTGCAGGTGAGAAACAGCACAAAAGCTTAAGAAGCTGTATGCAGCTCTAATCTGTGTGGCTGAAGTTTATCATTGTGGATGAAGGAAATGGCAAGAGATGAGGCTAGATGATGGACAGGGGCCGATTCTGCTACCCTAACAACAGCATTACACTTTATCCTAGACGTAAGAGAGAGTCACTGAAGAATTTTAAACAGGGGACGGTGATGTGATCTCGTTTATTTCAGAAAGAGACTTGCAGCAGTGTGGATAAAGTACCGAATGGACATGAGACCAGAACAGAGAGAGCAATTACCAAGAGGCAATGATTATAAACCAGGAAGAGGGTGAGACTAATTGCAGGGGCAGGGGCCAGATTCAAGACCCACTTACGTGGTAAAAACAACAGGATTGACTGGTTAGGTTGACCGATGTGGGAAGGTAACAAGGGAGCAGCCTCCAAGAGCTTCCGCAAATTCTCTCAGATAAAATCCTCCAAACTCTGCCTTCCACTGCCAAGCAAAGGTTTACAAGCTTCCTCAGGAACACCAAAATCCTTTTTCCAAATAAAATCTTAAGGGTGAAGGAGCCAGAGTCCTAGTGGCCTGCCTTCCCTGTTTCTACACAAAAGCTCCTTAGGGCCCTAAGGATCTGAGACAGAGTCTGAAAACACAAGTCTAAATGCCAGAGCCTGACATTCAAAGGATTCGAGGTCAACAGCATCTCTCACTTCTACTTCAGTCCACCTTCCCTACGTAGAATAATCTTCCCCATCCTCTCTTTGTTACAGCATCTAACTTCTCTTTTTAGGCTAAGCCCCCCGCCCAGACATGCCAAGTCAGCTCAAGGGATTTTCTTCCTTCCCTGACTTCCCTCTAATGGTTCAGACTCACGGACTTAGGGCAAACTCACGCTGTGAACTATTAACTATTAATTTCCTTTTCCATGTAGCTCTCTTTCCAGTAGGACCTGGCCTTAGGCTCAGGATCTCCTCAGCATTGAAAATGCCTTGCACTCAACAGGCCCAACCATACTTACAGACTGACAAACTAATTTATTACACTCTACCTACCTCATCATTCGAGGAAAGTAAAGACAAACAGCTTCAATAACTAATTATGAGAAAAATGAAGAGGAATTCAATGTCATAATCTTCTATCGAATACCTATACACTACACAAAGATGTTCAACTGCATTTTAAACATAGATCAGATAAAAATCTTCATGGAAGGGTTAAAATGTACTGAAGAAAATAATTCGAAGAGTCACATAAGATATTTTGCAAAAAAAAAAAAAGCAAAACTATCTTTAAAAGATCTAATGTCACACAGGAGTTCCTGCTGTGGCTCAGCAGAAATGAATCTGACTAGTATCCACGAGGATGCAGGCTTGATCCCCAGCCTTGCTCAGTGGGTTAAGGACTTGGTGTTGCCGTGCGCTGTGGTGTAGGTTGCAGACGCGGCTTGGATCTGGCGTTGCTGTGGCTGTGGTGTAGGCCAGCGGCTACAACTCTGATTCGACCCCTAGCCTGGGAATCTCCACGTGCTGTGGGTACGTCCCTAAAAAGAAAACGTCACAAAGAGGCAGGTTGGAAGGTTGCCCTGTAGACCTAGTTGGTTGCTGGGTATATAGATTAAGCTAGGCAACAGTGCTGTAGAAAAACAGGTCTCCTGCCAACTCCTTCCTTTACTAACTGGTCTTGACCATAGTATTCACTAGACTGAGAACTCTGCCAGGGCAGTATGAACCGTCTTACACATTTCTGAACCCCCAGCACCTAAGGGGGATTTGGCACATAACAGGTCCTTTTAGGACAGTCAAAAAGCCCAATATTGTGAGATTACAGAATATTTTGGTAAAGAGAAGAATTAAAGGGATGGAAAGTGCAGTTGGAAACAATTAATTCTACCAGTTATCAGAACACATTATAAAATAAGAATTTAGGAAACATGATTTTGGTATAAAAATAAGAAAGCGAAATCTGTGAAACAAACTCTTAGAAAAGACCCAATTTTTAGGATTTAATAGTTGATGAAGTAAATGTCATAAAACATAGGGAAAAGATACAAAAGGTATGATAACTAAATAAAAATATGAAGGGGAAATCAATCGCTTTAGATTCATGCTTTATATTTGGATAGGCTACCAAAGATTTACGAGGACTATTCATTTCCGCAAGTTTTTGAGACTTAGTCTCTCCCTGGGTTCATGTTGGCTTGTGCCTACTCTTTCTTTTCAAATAATTCACATATTGATCTTAAAACCCAGATAAAATCTTTTGCCAGTAAGCCACATGAACTCTTCTGCTCAACTGAAACTGCCCTGTCAAGCAAATACTACCCTAAATTTAGAGGGTTACCTGAGTTAATCAGAACTTGAAAATAGTTTTGTTACACAGTTTTTCAAGGTTGACCTCTTGTGTAAAGGAAGACAAAGAAAGATGCTGCCTGCTTAAGTTTGCAAAATAAATTAGAAATTGAATTTTCTATTTATAATAATCTCTTCTTTGATGATACGATATGACATTACACATGGGCAGAGTATCACAGCAATAAATCATTACTGAAAGCATACTACCTGGGTGACTCTATACTAAACTCTATATGTACAGTGGGGATGCAAAAATCAAACACTGCCATATCTTTCCAGGAGGTGACAATTTAGGGAGACAAGGTAAAAACGTGAAAAGTGTAATCAAATTAAAGATAATAAAAGATAAGCCATAAGGTAGAACATGGTGACTGCTGAGTGGAGGACACACACAACACTCGTACAATACGGGCACCCAAGTCCAGAAGAGGGAGGGCAAGGTCAATACAAGTAACGATGGTCAGTCAGTGAGAAGGCATGATTCCAGCTGGATTGCTTTTTTTTTTTTTTGGCCATTCTCTCAACATGTGGAAGATCCGGGGCCAGAATCAAACCTGAACCCCAACTGTGACCTGAGCGAACCTCTGTAGAGACAGATGCCAGACCTTTAATCCACTGAGCCACCAAGGCACTCCTCACCCATCTTCTTTTTTTGTGTGTGTCTTTTTGCCTTATCGAGGGCCGCACCCGCGGCATATGGAGGTTCCCAGGCTAGAGGTCTAACAGGAGCTGTAGCTGCCGGCCTTTGCCACAGCCACAGCAACGTGGGATCTGAGCCGCGTCTGCAACCTACACCACAGCTCACGGCAACGCCGGATCCTTAACCCGCTGAGCAAGGCCAGGGATGGAACCCGCAACCTCATGGTTCCTAGTCGGATTCGTTAAACACTAAGCCATGACGGGAACTCCTGCCTTTGATTATTTTTAACAAGCACAATAACTGCTTTAAAAACGAGTTGAAACCTTTAGGTTTAGGACCTAGCATCCCCACCCCCCCGCCCCAAGTCTTAAGTTTAAGCTATTTTAAAAGCTGGTCTCTCAACTGCCGTATTTATTTAGAAGGTCAAAGAAAGTAACTGACTTACTTCTATGCGTATATTCTCACCCCAAAGAACACTGGCTCTGGACGTTTTGATCAGAAACTATCAAGCCACCATGACTGCTGGATGTCAAGGTCTATGCTACAATCAGGCAAGAGAAGTATAAAATATACTGCCATAGATCGTGTTTCTCTGCCGTATCAAGACTACTATTTTCAAATTATTCAGGCTTTGGTTCCCTGCTTCTAGGAAACGGCAAATGTTGTAAGGGCTAGCATTTCAAGGCATAGAGAACCAAGGTTATTATGCTAGTTATAGGAAAGTAGACAGATTTTTAAGTCAGCAAGGCTGTTGCAGACGAACTAGTCTAATAAGCCTCCCATTTAAAAGTTGGGGACACTCAGGCCTTAACATATAAATAAAGATGATTAAGAGTTTGAGTTCTGGAATTAAATAGATCAACATTTGAGCTGAATCTACGACTTATTAGTTAAGCCACTTTGGGGCAAATGACTTAATTTTTCTCAATCCTAGCTCATCATTAAAATAGGAAAATAACCGTCTCTGCCTCGTAAGACTGTTTGGGGATTAAGTAAGATCATGCAAAATGGAGAGATTAGTTCAGAATCTTTTCCCTCTGCAAAATTACCCAGGAAGTTCTATGCAGAGCTGGGCACAGACATTCCAATCCATGCTAAAAGAAAAAGGTACAAATATAAACATCTGAAATTCTAAGTGGAACACTTGCCAACTCTGCTGAAACAACTGACAGGTAGTCTTGGTTATCATTAGTGCTTCTTCCAGTGTCCCACTCTCCTTTCCTGGAAACAAGGAATAAATTTCTTTGCCTTGCTGTGGCTGGGTAAGCCATGTGACCAGTTCTGCCCACTGACTTGTGAGTAGAACTGAGGCAAGGCTGAAACATTTAATTGCTAGAATAAGATCCTCCAGAAGTCTTTTTCCCTTTGCACCTAGCATCATTCAAGAGGGTGGCTGCTCCATCAGCTGGGTCCCTGACTGAGGACAGTGCAGAGCACAGATGCCACCAGAAGAAATATCATGGGTGAAGAAAAGAAACAAAAACAAAAACAAACCAATTTGTTCTTTTTATTTTTAGGGCTGCTCCCATGGCATATGGAGGTTCCCAGGCTAGGGGTCAAACTGGAGCTACAGCTGCTGGCCTGCGCCACAACCAGAGCAATGCCAGATCCAATCACGTCTGTGACATACACCACAGCTCATGACATTGCCGTATCCTTAACCCACTGAGCGAGGCCAGGGATCAAACCTGCAACCTCATGGCTCCTAGTCAGATTTGTTTCTGTTGCGCCACAATGGGAACTCCACAACTTTGTTCTTTTAAGTCACTGAAATTTTAACTTGGCTTAATCTGACTGCTATACTACGGCCAGCTGGAAAAGAAAAATTTAGCTAAAGAAATGACAGTAGGAGTTCCCATTGTGGCGCAGTGAAAACAAATCTGACTAGCATCCATGAGGATGCAGGTTCGATCCCTGGCCCCGCTCAGTGGGTTAAGGATCTAAGATTCAGCTCAGATCTGGCGTTGTTGTAGCTGTGGTGTAGGCCAGTAGCTACAGCTCCGATTTGATCCCTAGCCTGGGAACCTCCATATGCTGTGGGTGTGGCCCTAAAAAGCAGGAGAAAAAAAAAAGAAAAAGAAATGACAGTAATGATTAAGGTTGGGGTGAAAAATAACATCTATTCTTTAAAAGGAACTTTCTTCATGTAAAGTAAAGACTGAAAACCTATGAAATTCTCCACACTACAAGACCTAAGGAAGCCACAGGGGTCTGCTACCTACAAGCTCACAAACAGCTTCCTGTTTTGGTGATTAGACGGGTCTGCATTTATTCCTGCAGCACACACTTCTTTCTCAAGTTTCTCAGCTAAGTGATATATTTACAGAAGATGGGTAACCGAGGACAGAGATTTAAGCTGAAATGATAATAAAATCAGAGAGAGACAGAAATAGCCAGGCTAATGGAGAGAATGCAAGAAAGGGTCTAAACACATCCCTCACACTAAACCCTCAAGCCACTCCCCCTCAACAAGATCAAGTTACCTTTAAATGACACAAAAGCAGCAATTTCCGAACCAATGGGAGGGAGGAAGTTCTTGTCAGAAGGCAAAAAATAAGGACTATAAAAAGTGAATTTTTGGAGTTCCCATTGTGGCTCAGTGGTTAACGAATCTGACTAGAACCAGGAGCTTGCAGGTTTGATCCCTGGCCTTGCTCAGTGGGTTAAGCATCCGGCATTCCGTGAGCTGTGGTGCAGGTTGCAGACGCAGCTCAGATCCCGCGTTGCTGTGGCTGTGGTGAGGGCCAGCAGCTACATATCCTGTTAGACCCCTAGCCTGGGAACCTCTATATGCTGCAGTTGCAGCCCTAGATAAGGCAAAAAGACAAAAAAAAAAAAAAAAAAAGAAATTTTCAGAATGCTAAATTTATTAAAGTTAAAAGACTGTACTTTGTCTTAAAATAGCAAAATAAAGACTTCATCCTTTCTCCTCTAGAGAACCACACAAAAGCAACCAGGAGAATGAGAAACAGAAATGTCACGTCTTTGATAAAACTAGAGACATCTGTGACCTCAAATCCCAATATATAAGTAAGAACCACCAAGTGCTGTAAAGGTCAAATAAGGGTGTGGGAAAAGCGATGAGAGAGAATGCCTGTTGTTACAGATGTCAGACAAAGCGTGCAAGTCCATTTTTAAAAAGTAAATGCTTGATTCTAAAGGGGTGAAACCATCAACTCATTGTTTCTAACATTGGGAACTGGCCCAGAGACTGGTGACTAAGGCTTCCTCAAATCCAGTCTGGCATGAAGAATCATACATACAAGGCAAACCTACAGGAAACAGTCTATCAAGGAGGTAGGGTGACAGAGAGACCATCCAGGCATTTCGACTTCCAATTCCAGATGTCTGAGGACAAGAAAAACCAGCAAAGAATTTAAGAGAAGCTCTTG
Source organism: Catagonus wagneri (assembly GCA_004024745.2). Taxonomy (NCBI): domain Eukaryota; kingdom Metazoa; phylum Chordata; class Mammalia; order Artiodactyla; family Tayassuidae; genus Catagonus; species Catagonus wagneri. Next base: position 2,482,518 of record PVHT021183541.1, on the reverse strand, counting down.
GTAGGCTAGACTCTTCCCGAAAGAATTTTCTACAAATTGCCTGCCCTGAAGGAATCACCTCATTCAAAGATAAATGACAATTTTATAAAAGATCTAGCACAGACTGAACTGTCCATTTAAAAAATGGTTAAGGAGTTCCCGTCATGGCTCACTGGTTAACGAATCCGACTAAGAACCATGAGGTTGCGGGTTTGATCCCTGGCCTTGCTCAGTGGGTTAAGGATCCGGCGTTGCCGTGAGCTGTGGTGTAGGTCGCAGACGCAGCTCGGATCCCGCGTTGCTGTTGCTGTGGCTGTGGCGAAGGCCGGCAGCTACAGCTCCTGTTAGACCCCTAGCCTGGGAACCTCCATATGCTGTGAGTGCAGATCTACATAAAGGCAAAAAGACAAAAAAAAAAAAAAAAGGTTAAGATGTTAAACTCTGTTATGTATTTTCACACACACACGCTCGCGGGCGCACACAACCAGTACAAGATCTCCAGGAAGACTACTGGTAAACAAACAAAAGTACAAGAAAAACCAACTGCAAAAAACTTTCACCAAAAACTGTTGCCATTTGTAAACAAAAATACATTCCCATGTCCCATGAAACAAAAAACAAATAAATAATGCCATCTCCTCTATGAAACAGTGTATAAAGCAGAGATATACTTAGAAGAGATATGAGACAACAAAAGTAGATGAAACATTTAGGGTCAGAGCTAGGGAACTAGAGGAAAAAATGAATCTTTTTCTGTTACAGAAATAAAAAACAGGAGTTCCCGTCGTGGCTCGGCAGAAATGAATCTGACTAGGAACCATAAGGTTGCGGGCTTGATCCCTGGCCTCGATCAGGATCCAGCACTGCTATGAGCTGTGGTGTGGGTCACAGACACAGCTCAGATCTGGTGTTGCTGTGGCTGTGGTGTAGACCGGCGGCTACAGCTCCAATTCGACCCCAAGCCCAGGAACCTCCATATGCAGCAGGTGCGGCCCTAAAAAGCAAAAAACACACACACACACAAAAAAAGAAAGAGAAATAAAAAACACAGAACACCTAGTAAAGGATGTGTAGAAGAGAAGTTAGGATGACTTGAATCTACATATTAAAAGAGCTCACTATGTTTGTTACAGGAAAAACTGACTTAATTCAACTAACATGGTATGTCCTGGTAAACTTATTAAACTTTAAAGAGAAGGAGAGGTAAGAGGACAGGGAGGGAGGGAGAAGAATCTTTGAGGCATTCAGGCAAAACACAGGTTGGCCTAAGATCTCTCCAATGCGCAGCCCACACTAGAAGAGAGCAGAAAGGTGCCTATAAAGTCCTCTGGGAAAGAAAGGCTAACCCAATTTTATTTTACCTTTTTTTTTTCTTTTTTGTCATTTTAGGGCCGCAACCGCGGCATATGGAGACTCCCAGGTTAGGGGTCAAATCGGATTACAGCTGCCGGCCTATGTCACAGCCACAGCAACGCGGGATCCGAGCCACGTGTGCAACCTACACCACAGCTCACGGCAAAGCCGGATCCTTAACCCACTGAGCAAGGCCAGGGATCAAACCCTCAACCTCATGGTTCCTAGTTGGATTCGTTTCCGCTGCGCCACGACGGCAACTCCTTTACTTTTTTTTTTTTTGACCATTCCACAGCATGGAATTCCTGGCCCAGGGATCAGATCTGAGCTGCAGTTTCAAACTATGCCACATCTGTGGCAACGCTGGATCCCTTAACCCACTGTGCTGGGCCGGGGATTGAACCTTCATCCTGGCAATGCAGAGACACCACTGATCCTGTTGCACCCAGTGTGAATTCCCTAACCCAATTTTATATCCAGCAAAATTGCCATTTGAATATAAAGAAAATAAACATTTTTGAACATTCAAAAGAGAATAACTGCATTTATGAACACTGATGCAAAAACTATTAGCAAATAGCATTTAGCGGCATATTTAAAATAATATTCTATAACTAAGCCATCTGTTTTTACTCACAACACTTCTTTTTTTTTTTTTTTTGTCTTTTTCCAGGGTCGCACTCGCGGCATATGGAGGTTTCCAGGCTAAGGGTCTAATCGGAGCTGTAGCCGCCAGCCTACACCACAGCCACAGCAACGCGGGATCCCTAACCTACTGAGCAAGGACAGGGATGGAACCCGCAAACCTCATGGTTCCTAGTCAGATTCGTTAACCACTGAGCCAAGACAGGAATTCTTAACTCACAACACTTCTAACACCAAATGTGCATGTTTTTTTTTTCTTCCCCTCATAACTACCAATTTTCCAACCCTCTGGATATCCAACAACTAAATTCTGACACTAGCGACACCAGAGTGAGTGCAGACCCCCACACTAAGGGTTCAGTTCCACAAGACTGCTCCCCACACTGGGCACCAGTTAGAAGTCCCAGGCCTCCTGTATTTATGACCGACAGGCTATAAATCAGGAGTTCCCACACCTGTCCTCAGGTTTGATAGTTTGCCAAAACAGTTCACGAAACTCAAGAACACATTTTACTTAATATTACTGGTTTGTCATGAAGGATAAAACTCAGGAACAGGCAAATGGAAGAGATGCACAGGGTAAGTGTGGGGAAAGAGGAGAGGAGCATCTGTGCCCTCTCTGAGCAAGTCATCCTCCTGGCGCCTAATCCAGGAAGCTCTTTGAATGCCATCACTTAGGGATTTTTATGGAGGCTTCATTACACAGGTATGGCTGGTTAAGCCATTGGCCACTGGTGACTAAACTCAGTCTCTAGCCACTTGCCTCTCAGAGGTTGGGAGATGGGGTCAAAAATTCCAACCCTCTATCCAACTCTCTAATCACGCCTTGGTCTTTCTGGTGACCAGCCCCATCCTGAGGCTATCGAGGGGCCCCAAGCCACCAGTCATCTCATGAGCCTACAAAAGACACTCCTCAGTCCAGAGATTCCAACGGTTTTAGGAGCTATGTGCCAGAACCTGGGGACAAAGACCAACTATTTTACAGTATATCACACCGGGTATGATTTATTCTAGGACTGCTGGAGTGGGTCAACAGTAGAAAAATATTAATTTAATGTATTCCCAAAAATATCAAAAGAAAAAAATTACAATGACTGAATCTTTATGAAAGCTCAGAGTATATTTGATATAATTTAACTCCACTCTTGATAAACCAAAACACTCTTAGTAAAAAATGATGAATAGACAAGTCCTTAAAAAAGAAAAAAGAAAAAAAAATCTCATCCCAAAGCCAATAAGGAACAGGTAAGAATATCCACTACTACTAACATTATATCATACTCTCCTGGAAGTACTATGGGCCAACAGAATTAGTCCAGAAGGGAAAATTCAGAGGAATAAATATGAGGAAAAGGAGATAAATTATAATTACTTGCTAATGCTATTACATATTTATCAAAAAAAAATTCAAGAAGCTCTATATCTTTTTTTTTTTTTGTCTTTTTCCTTATCTAGGGCCGCACCTGCGGCATATGGAGATTCCCAGGCTAGGGGTCTAACAGGAGCTGTAGCTGCCGGCCTTTGCCACAGCCACAGCAACACAGGATCCGAGCCATGTATGCAACCTACACCACAGCTCACAGCTACACACAGTGGGTCTTTAACCCACTGAGCAAGGCCAGGGATCGAACCCGCAACCTCATGGTTCCTAGCTGGATTCGTTAACCACTGAGCCGTGACGGGAACTCCCCACCCAGTGAGTTTTTGACAGGTGTATACAGTTACGTAATCATCATCACAATCAAGATATAGAGCTTTGAAGTTCCTGTCATGGTTCAGTGGTTAACAAATCCGACTAGGAACCATGAGGTTGCAGGTTCGATCCCTGGCCTTGCTCAATGGGTTAAGGATCTGGTGCTGCCGTGAGCTGTGGTGCAGGTTGCAGACGCGGCTTGGATCCCGCCTTGCTGTGTCTATGGTGTAGGCCGGCTGCTACAGCTCCTGTTAGATCCCTAGCCTGGGAACCTCCATGTGCCATGAGTGTGGCCCTAGAAAAGGCAAAAAGACCCCCCCCCCCAAAAAAAAACTGGGTGCACACTTAAAATTGATGAGTTTTATTATATGTAAATTATATTTCAATAAGTCTGACTGAATCACTTAAACTATTACAAGCAATAAAATAGTAAAATATTCAGTAAGGAGTCTGGATACAAAGTGAATATGCAGAAATCAAAAGCTTTCATCTATAAACACAGATACATTAGTTCCTTTTACAAGTGCTTTGAGAAAAAAAAAAGCTAAGAGCTACATGAAGTTTAAAATGCTGCTGAGGGACAAAAAAGAAAATATAGTTATCATAGAGATATCAACAATTAATATATGATTTAATATGATCCCAGAAGGCTTACAAATGACTTATTTTAAAAATTAGGGAGCTCCTGTTGTGGCTCAGCAGTAATGAACCTGACTAATATCCATGAGGATTCAGGTTTGATACCTGGCCTCTCTTAGTGGGTTAAGGATCTGGCATTGCTGCAAGCTGCGGCACAGGCCGCAAATGAGGCTCGGATACAGTGTGGCTGTGGCTGTGGCATAGGCCTGCAGTTGCAGCTCCAATTTCACACCTAGCCTGGGGACTTCCATATGCTGCAGGTGCAGCCCTGAAAAGAAAAGGAAAAAAAAAATTAACAGAGGGCTAGCCTACATTCTGAAATAATCTTTCCTACTAATTTGGGGCTGATAAAGTATTCTCCGTTTTATGAAGTAACAGTCATAAAAGAGAGTTTTTAAAAATTTAATAATCCTTGCATGGCAGAACAAAAAGCTGGCAACACTCTGTCACTCTCGAAATGCTGAGGGTAACTGTATTAGTCCACCAAATAAAAAAGTCTAGGAGCTGCTGTATTACTGGCCACAATTAAATCGACAACCTCTTAATAAGCAAGATACACAAGAAATAAGGCCAAAGTTGTGATAATCCTGCTACTGACTTGGGAAGGCATGGCGACCAATCATTAATCCTTTTTTTTCCTTTCTTTTTAGGGCCACATCTGTGGCATATGAAAATTCCCAGGCTAGGGGTCTAATTGGAACTGCAGTTGCTGGCCTATGCCACAGCCACAGCCACAGCCACAACCACAGAGGATCTATAACCCACTGAGCAAGGCCAGGGATCAAACCCCCATCCTCATGGATACCAGTTGGGTTCTTAGCCTGCTAGGTCACAAGGGGAACTCCCAATCACCTCTAATCTTCATGGCATTATTAGATGGTCTACCTCACAAGTCTGCTGTAAAGGTTAGATGAAATACAGCACCTAGCATATACCTATTCAAGAGTAACTGCTACCTTTCAAATTACAGGACCAACATACCTCAAGATTTTTTTTTTTATTTTTAGGGCCCCACCTGCGCCATATGGAGGTTCCCAGGCTATGGGTCTAACTGGAGCTGTTGCTGCAGCCTATGCCACAGCCATAGCAATGCCAGATCCGAGCTGCATCTGCAACCTACACCACAGCTCACGGCAATGCCGGATCCTTAACCCACTGAGCAAGGCCAGGGACTGAACCCACAACCTCATGGTTCTTAGTCGGATTTGTTAACCACTGCGCCACGACGGGAACTCTGTGTAATAGTTTAAATCAGACTTTTGCAAAGAAAAAAGAAAGATAACAGACGATACCATCTGAATAACAGAGTCAGAAGGTCTGTTTTAAGAACAGCTAAAAGTCATTTGTGATTAATATACTGATAGCTATAAAAATGCTCAGAAATAGTTGGTTAAATTTAAGAGGATAGGAGTTCCCGCTGTGGTGTAGTGGGTTAAGAACCCAGCTACAGGAGTTCCTGCCATGGCTCAGCGGTTAGCGAACTGGACTAACATCCACGAGGATGCGGGTTTGATCGCTGGCCTTGCTCAGTAGGTTAAGGATCCGCCGTTGCCATGCGCTGTGGTGTAGGTCGCAGACACAGCTCAGATCTGGGGTTACTATGGCCTTGGTGTAGGCTGGCACCTGTAGCTCCAATTAGACCCCTAGCCTGAGAACCTTCTTATGATGCGGGTGCCACCCTAAAAAGACAAAAAGACCAAAAAAGAATCCAACTGCAATGGCTCGGGTGGCTGCAAGGTGCAGGTTCAATCCCCAGCCCAGTGCTGTGGGTTAAAGGATCCAGGGTTGCTGCAGCTGCAGCTCAGATTCAGTCCCTGGCCTGGGAACTTCCATATGACATAGGTGCGGCCAATAAAAACAAACAAAAAAAAGTCTAAGAGGGTATTTGGATATATCAAAATACTGTTTTTCATCAGCACCTCCATTTAATAGATGAGGAAACTAAAGCTTAGATAGGTTAAGTAACCTGCCCCAAGTCACAGAGCTAATGAGGTGGCAGAACTAAGTCTGGCATCCAAATGGACTGACTCCAGCGGGTTGTTCTTAACGTTTGCTGTATTATCTTCCTACTAAATGATGATTACAAGTGGGTGGCAGCATTAAGGCTCATTTTTACTTTCTTCCTTATATCTTTCAAGAAGAAAAGTACGACAGTAGTAAAGCAATTTCCATTTTGTAAAAAAGACAGTCATTTTTCCTAAATGGTTTAAAGAGCTCCCCTGTAATCTTGCTCATATTATTTAAATGCTGTGCAAGTCCTTTCTTTCAAGGATTGCTCTAAAGATAGAGCTTTCTTACCCAAAACACAGGAAACATGAAATAGTGATGTTCAGATTAGGAAGATATTGTCGGCCTCATATAACTGCTGCCAAGAAGGCTGTTGAAAGGCTGGCTGTATGTGGGCAGGGTAACTCCTCACTATGAGGATGAAATGAAATAATGCTTATAAAGAGCTTAGGACAGCTCCTCCTGAATGTTAATTATCCTCATTATTATTGCTGTTAAAACAGCTACTACCACATTGCTTCCCTCTGATGAGGTACATCCTGGTCCATTTTAACGTTCTCCACACTAGGTTAACTTAGCATTAATACCTACATTTGATGTACTGCCCCACGATCCTTGCCACAGTAGCTATTATCACATGGACAGGAGCAGGTTAGAATGAAAGGGCTTCTTAGAATCAATAATTGTTATATTTAGTTCAATTCAGATTGGGTATTTTCACCATGTTTTTCTTCATTTAGTTTCATTTAGAACAATAACAACAACTACATAACCTACATTTTTCAAAGCTCAGAAGAATTTTGAATTTGCCCTGATTTGGGGTCCCTCACTCCTTTTATGGGTTATAAAGGAACACAAGTTCTTCATAGAGAGCCCAGGCCAGGAAGTGAAATACTGCATTCTAGATTAAGTTCTCACCAAAACACTCTTGCTGTCACAGCCCAAATGCTGGCTCCTGACAACCACAACAGAAGAAAGAGTTTTCTGTTGTGGCTTCTGAAACACACAAAACAAACACTGATTGTAGTTGCAGTTATCAGGAGCTATATACTAGAAAGGTCTTGTTTCAAACAAATTGCAGCTTACCTGAAAAGATAAACTGTGTGAGTTTGTTTTTAAACTATTGGGAGGCCACCAAACTTAAACAGACAAAGGATTCTGGCCAAGGGTGAAATCACAAGGCCTTGCACCATCTCTGAAAAAGTGGGATTCAACTGTCTGATACCCAAATCATCTTACATTTCAAACAAATAAACCACCTGAGAGCCTGGTGCAACACAAAAGAGTGAGCTTATCTTTTGAGACCAGGACTCTCAAGTGATAGTCTTCCACGTCTTCTGCGAGCAGCTCCAGTCTTTCTGACTTTCTGTTACCTCAATTCCCATTCCTACTGACCCAGTTGCTCTGTTCTGGTCATGTGAACGCAAAGATCCCAGACTGCAGTCTCTGGAGAGCTAGGCCCCGCGGTGATGCATAAATGAAGAAAGGACCAACCCATACCTTAAGGATCTCAGTTTTTTTGTTTTTTGATTTTTTTGCTTTTTAGGGCTGCACCCACAGCATATGGAGGTTCCCAGGCTAGGGCTCGAACCAGATCTTCAGCTGCAGCCCTACATGTACCACAGCCACAGCAACGCCAGATCCGAGCTGCATCTGCAACCTACACCACAGCTCACGGCAATGCCGGATCCTTAACCTACCAAGCAAGGCCAGGGATCGAACCTGCGTCCTCATGGACACTAGTCAGGTTCACTACCACTGAGCCACAAAGGGAACTCCTTATCTCTCTTCTTACAAGGACACTAATCCTGTTAGACCAGGGCTCCATCCTTAAAACCTCATTTAACCCCAACATGGGAAAACCTGCTGTAACAGGTATGTCTAGAGAGGGAAAGCTTTAGAAAGAGTAGGGATTTGTCACGTGGGAGGGGAAACAACACATGAGGCAGTAAGAATGGCGATGAGCAGAGTCAGAGAAGCACGAAACTGAAAAAGTCTGAAGAAAGATGAGGGTGGAAAAGCCAGCCAGGATCAGGAAGTGACCCATCTGCTTTTCATTTCTTGCATTCTTCCAGTTTGGGCTCTAATCCAGGCTTCCCCCACCTCCCTGCCAGGCTGAGTTACACACCTCTACCATTTCAGGTCTAAACTAAGGAACTAGGTGAACCCAAGCCAGCATTATGGGGGACTGGGTATGTATCCAGAAAAAGGAAGGGCAGATGGAGGAAAATTTGCAGAAAGGCAGCTAAATCAAGTGCATCCAAGCCCTGAAGGGTCAGGACTATTCTCTACACACTGGCCAGTGTTATTTTATTAAACAAAGGTCAATTACTGTCCCTTTACTCAAAACCCTCCAGTGGCTTCTTACCTCACTCAGAGTAAAAGCCAAGGTCCTTACCAGGAATGTTGTCACCTTAGGAATTTTACACTTGCTATTCTGTCTGGAAGGTTCTTCCCTAGGTAACAGCATGTATTCCTCCTTCATTTACTTTAGCCTCTCATCAAAAGCTGCTTACCCCGGGCCTCCAAATCTAAAATTTTAACACTCACCCCAGACATTTCTCATTCCACTTGCCTGCTTCGTTTCCCTCTCAAGCACTAATCACTAAGCTTTTTTTTTTATTCCTCTCCTTTATTGGCCATACCCGTGGCATATGGAAGTTTCCAGGCCAGGTATCAAATCCAAGCCACATTCGCGACCTATGCCACAGTGTGGCAACACAAGACCCTTAACCCACAGAGCCAGGCCAGGGATTGAACTGGCAATGCCACAGAGACAAGTCAGATCATTAACCCACTGTGCCATAGCAAGAACTCCAAAATTCTTTATATTTTGTTTATCATTGTCTCTCCTACTAGATGCAATGGCTGCTGCATGAGGGCAAGGACTTCTATCTCTTTTGTCTAGTACTCTAACACCAGCTACTTGAACAGCACATGGTACATAGAATATAAGGTGCTCAATATCTATGTGCTCAACGAATGAGGGAAAAACAGCATCCTCACAGTTCTATGGACCCCAGTCCTCTGGCACACTGGAACCAGGCAGAGAAATAAATGCAGAGTTATCTAAAGAGTGAGGTAAAATGGAGGTGAAGATAGCTGTGTGGAAAAAAAGATCCCCATAGGCTGGATAAACACGGAGAAGATCTAAAGCATGTAACAAACATCCCTGACTATAAGGGGAGAACATCTAAATAGAGATTCAAAACCAACCCATGAAATAATCAGAGGCAAGAAGTTAATACTGAAAATTTCACCACAAAATAGCAAGGTTTCTCCTGAGTGTTCAATATGTGCCAGAGGTATTTTATATACGTATCTCATTCAATCCACACAATCCTAATAAGATAGGTATTATCATTAGCAGCATTTTACAGAGGGAACTCAGAGATGTGAAGTGGTTTAACTAAGAAAAGTAGCAGAGCTGGGATTTTGAACCCAGTGTGACTGGTTCCAAAGTCCATGCTTGACCATCCTCACTATCAGACCCTTTGAAACTCAGAAAGGCGAGTGAGTCAATGGGTTACTCTCCCTGGAGGGAGAAGCCTGGGCTGGACCTCAAAGCTGAGGTGCCTCTGCACAGGGGGAGGGGAACAAAGCCCAACAGACAGCAGCAGATGAGGGCTCCAGCAGACTGAGAGGCCCCACTAGAGTGTCAGTGCTAAAAGCAACAGCAGCAAATGCTAACTGATCTCTTACGTCCTGCCAGGTACTGTTATAAGCTTTTTAACATATTGAATCCCCTCAAGGACTCAAAGTATTTTTTTTTTTTTTTTTTGGTTTTTAGGGCCACACCCGCAGCATATGGAGATGCCCAGGCTAGGGGCTGAATCGGAGCTGTAGCTGCGGGCCTATGCCACAGCCACAGCAACGCCAGATCCAAGCAGCATCTGCAGCCTACACCACAACTCATGGCAACACCAGATCGTTAACCCACTGAGCGAGGCCAGGGATCGAATCTGCAACCTCATGGTTCCTAGTCGGATTTGTTAACCACTGTGCCACGACGGGAACTCCTCAAAGTATTATCATTACCCTGACCTTACAGTTGAGGAAACTGAATCATAGAAAGATTAAACATTTGTTCATAAGCAGCAGAAAAGAGATGTGAATCCAGGTGGCTCAGTTCCAGGTTCATCCTGTACAGATTAATCACTAGCAGGAAAAAAGGGGAGAAAAGGCAACCAAAAATATGTAACACATACGTGCACATGATCACGGTCACCACAGGCACATGGCAAAAGTTTTCACTTGGTTTCTCTGTGTTCCGTCCCTCAGTTAGTGATAACAGTTGTGCTCTGTCCTTTCCCCATCCCCACCCCCGGCCTTAATCTGCCCTGATGTGTTTATTGCCAGGCTGTCTCCCAAAGGCCTCTGATCTAATGGCAAGCGTTTTCCCCCAAAGATGCTACCCTCAATTAGTGGTGAAATTTAAATCTGCCATGCAGAAAGCACTCTGCTCATTTACCCAGGCAAATGAGCTAAATCAGAAGGAAGGTCACAGCTCTAAGTACTCCGTCAAAGACCAGTTTTATAGAGGGCTTCCATTTGTGCAGAGGAGCCGTGGGCCACCTCTGACCTGCAAACAAAACAGACAAGCTGATCTCCAGCCATGGCTGCATGGCTGCATGGCTCTAGGCTCATCCTCAGAGACACTGGAGTAAGAGCCTTGCTTCCAGACTCTGCCTCCCCTCTCCTTCCTCCCCTCACAAACCGGCCCACAGGGCTGAACCTTATTTCAGAATCTCACTGGTAGGTGTCAATAGAACACCTATTTATCTGTGCTACAAATGGCCAAAACTGAGTCAAGGAGCAACGCCCTATGATACCTGTCAAGTAAAACCCATGTGGTTAGTTATCAAGATCTGTGCTAATCACAGTCTCAGCTTGGAACCACAGAGAGAACCCCAGCAAAGAAAAGAGCTATACTGCAAGGTACTGGAAGAATTCAAGACTCTTCTAGCAGGCACACTCTGCAAATGGGGATGATGTGGCTGCTAAAAGAATGCATGACACAGCTTTGTGCACCCACATACACCCTTGCCAGAACCGCCCCTGAACCCTTAAAGGATAGGTCACAAAGCTATAAATTAGGTAGCAGAGATCCCCTTACTGCTTTAGCTCTCAACCTCACAGACTTATTCCCCCTTCAGGAACTAATATGTGCTTCAAGACACCTTTTAAACCATCATGTTCAACATGCTAAAATTATTCCTGGCTACATACCTGAAATGCATGAGTATAGATACACACCCTAGGAGTTCCTGTTGTGGCTCAGCAGTAATGAACCCAACTGGTATCCACGAGGATGTGGGTTTGATCCCCAGCCTCAGCTCAGTGGGTTAAGGATCTGGCCTTACTGTGAACTGTAGTACAGGTCACAGACACGGCTCGGATCTGGCATTGCTGTGGCTTTGGCACAGGCCAGCAGCTGCAGTTCTGATTCTGTCCCTAGCCTGGGAACTTCCAAGTGCCTTAGGTACGGCCCTAAAAAAAAAAAAGGCAAAAACAAACAAAAAAACCCCCAGATATATACACTAAAATTCATGTATAAAACTTCTCATAGCAGCCCTATTTATAATAGCCCCAAACTAGAAAGTGAGTGCCCAAATACCCAAGAAGACTAGACTGAATAAAGAAGTGTGGACCATTCACATGATGGAACAGTAGACAGCAATGAGAATCAACAATTCACACAACCATGAGTGAATTTATGGATTCAACCACAGATGAATCTCATGGACGTAATGTTGAGTGAAAGAGACAAGACCAGGAGTTCCCATCGTGGCTCAGTGGTTAACAAATCCGACTGCGGGTTCGATCCCTGGCCTTGCTCAGTGGGTTAAGGATCCGGCGTTGCCGTGAGCTATGGTGTAGGTTGCAGACGTGGCTCGGGATCCCGCGTTGCTGTTGCTGTGGCGTAGGCTGGTGGCTACAGCTCCGACTGGACCCCTAGCCTGGGAACCTCCATATACCATGAATGCAACCCTAGAAAAGGCAAAAAGACAAAAAAAAAAAAAAAAAAAAAAAGAGGCAAGACCAAAACTGCATTTGACATGAGTCCATTATTAAAGTACAAAAGCCAGAAAAACTATCCTGTAACTGTTAGAAGCTAGGGTAGTGATTATCCTTGCTAAGAAGTTTAGGAGCAGACTGGTCATCTACTTCTTGGTCTGGGTACCAGTTATATAGGTGTGTTCAGTTTGTGGCTATTCACTGAGTTGTATTTATGATGGGTACACTTTTCTTTATGGATACTCTACTTCAATGAGAAGTTATTTTGTGTGTGTGTGTGTGCTTTGTAGGGCCACATCTGGGGCAGATGGAAGTTCCCAGGCTGGGGTCAAATTGGAGCTGCAGCTGCTAGCTTATGCCACAGCCACAGCAATGCCAAATCTCAGCCGCATCTGCAACCTACACCACAGCTCACGGCAATGCTAGATCCTTAATCCACTGATCAAGGCCAGGGATCAAACCCACATCCTCATGGATTCTAGTCGGGTTTGTTTCTGCTGAGCCAAAACAGGAACTTCTTCAATGAGAAGTTTTAAAAAACTGCCTACAAACATTGCCTAATTTCATCTATTACTGTCCCTTGGAAGTGTCCTGTTTGGATTTCTACAGCCACAGTAAGTCGGTAACAAGAGCCACCAAAATGACTGACATCGACTGAGTGATATTATGTACTAGGCATTATGCTAAGAACATTACACAGAGAAGTTTGTTTAATTCTAAAATGTTCCCTCTGAAAGAGCTACTACTTTTATTCCCAACTGGAAGGAATAGGAAAATGAGGCTTAGACAGTTTAAGGCCAGCTACTGCGTGGGAAAGTCAGGACATCAGAGGGGACTCAAAAGCTCATGGACTTAACACTTGGCTACCTGACTGGGAAAGGAGTTCATGTTATAAATGCAGAAGTTGCGATAGGCCACCAAACTTTTTTCTTTTTCACAATACTAACCTTGTTGTTGAGTATGGGCCAATTATATTGTAAAATCTATCATATTCTGGGCAAAAAGGTACATAATGTTAGGTTGAACTGGGTGTGCCACTCCTGATCCTGATTTTTTTTTTGGGGGGGGGCGCTTTTAGGGCCGCATTTGTGGCATATGGAAATTCCCAGATTGGGGGTTGAATTGGAGCTGTAGCTGCTGGCCTACGCCACAACCACAGGAACACCAGATTCAAGCTGCATCTGTGACCTACGCCACAGTTTGCAGCAACACTGGACCCTTAACCGAGTGAGGCCAGGGATCAAACCTGCATCCTCATGGATACTAGTTGGGTTCTTAACCTGCTGAGCCACAACAGAAACTCCCCTGATCCTGATTTGTTAAGATGGAAACCCCCATATCTCTCCATTATAAAGGTACACTTCCCCCTTATAATTAGTAATTAAAATATCAGGTGGTATTTTGAGAACATGCAAATTCCAATACCTTTCCTTAGTGATTAAAAAAAAACAACCATTGAGGCTTAATTATACACAATAAACTATATCCACTGAAAGTACACAATTTGATAATTTCAAAATATGCATACTTGAGGGTAAAATCATCACCATAATCAAGACATAGAGTATTTCCATCACCTGAAAAGTTTTCCCATGCCTCTTTGCAATCAGTTCTCGCCAATACTAACTCTCCAGCAACCACTGATCTGTCTCCTGTCACTATAGATTAGTTTGCATTTTCCAGCACCATACACAAATAAAATCATAATTTGTAGACTTTTGTGTCTGGCTTCTATCACTCTAAGCATATAATGATTCTGATATCTGACAATGTTGCTGAATAGCAGTATTCCTGTGGATGCACGAACCCATTTGTTCACTGACCTTAGGAGCAGTGGTGAGGGTTCTAACTGCTCCATATCATCACTTGGTCCTGTCAGTCGTTTTATTCGCCAGTGATTTTAAAACCCAATAAAGTTCCTTACCTGAATTAATTATTCATTCATGTGACTATGTCTCTCTCCCCCACCCTGGACATCACGAGGGCAACTTTGGTTCAACATAATGCTAGCATTAATATATGAATAAATTAGTACAATAATTAATCACATGCTAAATGAAGGAAATCTGTCATTCCCCCCACCTCCACCAAAAAACAGTAAGCTAGGTATTTTTAGACCTACTAACAACTTGTCAGGAAATTTCTGTCCTTCTACAACCATTTGGTGTTGTAACTGATCTCCCCACTTAACCAGATGAGAGGTCAAGCTTGACCTGATTCTGCTGTCCATCAAGGAGTGCTCCTGGAAGGCAGACAGAAAAGACTCCTCTTGGAGTTCCCACTGTGGTTCAGCAGTAACTAATCTGACTAGTATCCCTAGTATCCACGAGGATGCAGGTTCAATTTCTGGCCTCGCTCAGTGGGTTAAGGATCTGGAGTTGCTGTAAGCTGTGGTGTAGGTTGCAGATGAGGCTTAGATCCCAAGTTGCTGTGGCTGTAGTGTAGGCCCGCGACTACAGCTCCGATTCGACCCCTAGCCTGGGAACCTCCATATGCAGGTGCGGCCCTAAAAAGCAAAAAATAAACAAAAAACCACACACAAAAAAATACAAACAAACAAACAAAACTCCTCTTGCATTACACTGCAACCCCAATGCAGAGAGTTGTGGCTCAATTTCAGGACTGTCAGAAAAAGGGTTTTGGGGGGTTCCCATCATGGCTCAGTGGTTAACGAATCCGACTAGGAACCATGAGGTTGCGGGTTTGATCCCTGGCATCGCTCAGTGGGTTAAGGATCTGGTGTTGCCGTGAGCTGTGGTGTAGGTTGCAGATGCGCCTCAGATCCCGCGTTGCTGTGGCTGTGGTGTAGGCCGGCAGCTACAGCTCCCATTAGACCCCTAGCCTGGGGACCTCCATATGCTGCATGTGCAGCCCTAGAAAAAGACAAAAAAAAAAAGAAAAAGGGTTTTGGAAACCCCAATGTGACTTTCAGGGGTACTGTTGTACCTAGGTAGGCAATGCCTTGAAAGGCAGAGTCCTGATTCTGTGACCAGATTCTGGGGTAGGATTCCTCCCGGAGAGCAGGGGGAGAGAATATAAATGTTGCCACCTTCATTCCAGCCAGGCTAATCTTGCACTTTTTTTGTTGTTGGGTTTTTTTTTTTTGCTTTTTAGGACCAAACCTACGGCATATGGGAGTTCCCAGGCTAGGGGTCGAGTCAGAACTGCAGCTGCCGGCCTGCACCACAGCAACGCCAGATCTGAGCCGAGTCTGTGACTTATACCACAGCGCATAGCAATGACGGATCCTTAACCCACTGATTGAGGACAGGGATCAAACCTGCGTTCTTATGGATACTAGTCAGGTTCATTACCATTGGGCCAAAGCAGAACTCCTAACCTTGCACTTTATTGACACCCAGGTCCTCCCTACAGTGATAAAAGACTGTACTGTACCCTGACACCCTCCCAAGAGCCACCTTCCCACATCCAGGTTCTGACAGCAACAAAAAACCTCTCTTGTGAAATGAAATCACATATACCAAGTGCCCAGTACAATGCCTGGATCATAGCAAGCACTCAATAAATGTGTCAGGAATAGAAATGGGGAGAGTTTACCTGATGGCAAACCATCTTTGGCGTTACTATTTTAAACAGGAGCAGCCTTCCTTGACTACAGGGAGTTTTTCATTCCACAGGAATCAATAGAAATTAAGATGCGCTAACAAAATTATGGCCTACCAATTATTTATATGGTATGGTCTGAATACATTATAAATCAAGATGCAAAAGAGGGGCTTTCTGTCCAAATGAAACTGCTTCTCTCTGGGTACAATTCCTTTTCTCAGCCCTCTGCAGCACTTGCTAGAGATGCTGGGGATTGGTCACCTCTTAGTAAGCAAAGCAATTAAGAAAAGGACTGCTAGATGCAGAATAATTTCTACCACTGTCACTCTGCCACCTCCCATTCTCAAAAGAAAATGGTTAAAAATCACAGAAAAGAGGGAGCAAGGTGGTTAGGTCTCACTCATTATGAAATCATTCCCAGAAAATGCTATTTTTACTTAAATTGCTGACAAGTGAGGCTGCCGGCCTGGGAATACATGCAGCAGAGCCCAGAAGAGCAGGGCACTAGGCATTCAGCCTCCAGGTACTGTACCTTTGGGATGCGAAGAATGACACTTGGAAGCTCCCTCGGGGGGTTTCTATGCTGTGGGACATGGATATTCCAACTGTGGGAAGGAACCTTGACTCAAAATTGGCCCGGAGACCCAGAATTTGAAACCTTAGTTTAAAACAACAACAACTAAGAAAGGAGTTCCCTTGTGGCTCAGTGGGTTTAGGATCTGGCACTTCACTGCTGTGGCTCGGGTTAGTGATAAGGCGCAAGCTCGATCCTTGGCCTGGAACTTCCACGCTCCATGGGCACAGCCAAAAAACAAAAACAAAAACCTTAGTTTTGTGACCAGAGTGAGGTGTACAAATAGCATACTTATCCTAAGACATTATTCTCAGGATTGTGAGTAGCCTCTAGAAGTTAAATCCTTATCCCAACTCTAGTGAGAGAAACTGTCCAGAACTGAGTGTTTCTACTTCCTGCCACACAGCAGAGATCTGAGAGGCTCACAGAGAAGTCAAGGGGAGCAGTGACTCTGCTGCCCTCACTAACTTTCCACTCGGATAAAAACTGGAAGAAAAACTTTCTAGCCAGAAATGTAAAGTCAGTCTGATGCCATCAGTCCCTCCAGCCTCCCCCCCAATGGTGACCCCAAGAGCTGCAGTAGTTACCTGCTCTTTTCCTGCCCTCCCATGTAACCAGAGCTGAGAGAGTGAAAATTTAATACCCTATTACTATAGCAAGCACAGAGGCTGTCCCTGAGCCTGGGCTGGGCTAAAAGCATCAGCAAATCAATCGGAAAGCTCTTCTACCTACTGGCCATTTCTTGAACACATTCCAATATTAGAAAATAAGGAGCAAGGATAAATGAATTGGTCAGAGAGCTCAGGGAAAAAGACAGGTGCAAACCAGAACCAATCTCCACCCACAATGTCATGAGCTAACCTAAGAATATGGGGGAGGAGCTCCAACAGTCTTGGTAATAGCAGGAGCAGTATATTTTGAAGCAAGAAGCCAGTGATCCTTTCTTTGTGATTTATGCTTAGAAGAAGTTCACGATTTACACCCAAAACATAGGGCTGAGACACAGCAGTCACAGGAACATGCCATGGGCCATCCCTAGAATGTGGAGTTGGCTGCAAACAAAGCTTCTCTCCTGGAGTTCCTGTTATGGCTTAACAATAATGAACCCCACTAGTATCCAGGAGGACTCAGGTTCGATCCCTGGCCCTGCTAAGTGGGTTAGGAGCTGGATTTGCCTTAAGCTGTGGTGTAGCTTTCAGATACACTTCAGATCCTATGCTGCTCTGGCTGTGGCGTAGGCCAGCAGATGCAGCTCTGATTCGACCGCTAGCCTGGGAACTTCCATATGCCACACGTGCAGCCCTTAAAAGCAAAAAAGCTTCTTTCCCAGAGACCTCCTTTGAACCAAACCTTTGCCACCCTCTTCTCAGGCCAAAGGTTAAAATGCAGTTGGCCTAGGGATGAAATTTGAAAAGATGATGGATGCCCAAGATACATAGTACTGAATTAAAACAAATAAAAGACAAGCTGAGAAGCAGTAGGTACATGATCTCATGTTTTTAAACATTTAATGGGCAATATTAGCAGAAAATACATTCAAACTATTAATGCAGATTACACAGAAATTTGGGATTATAAGGGGCTTCCTATGTTTATAATGATTACATTTTTACAGCGAGCAAGTATATGACTCTTATAATAAGAAAAAAAATATTTTTAAGGTGATAGGATGGTTTAAACTGCCCCAATTCATAAGAGTCACACCATCGCCTCTTCACTCCAAGGTTCCGGTTTTGATCTCTACTGCGACACTGGCTATAAAGTGGCAGGTGGGTAGCAACACGGGCCCTGAGGCATGAAAGACCTCACTGTGGTAGCAGAAGTATGAACACCCAAGCACTGCTCTTGAAAGTGATGCTGCAATATTTCGTTTGCCAGGATGAGCACAGAGGAGCATGACATGGACACAAAATCAGGGACACAATGACTTCTGACTTTGAATTGCATGAGGCAGTCAGGGCAAACAAGTTTCACTTGGCGTATCATCTCCAATGGACTAGAAGTGACTGTCTGAACTACCACATGGAAACTAGGTCACAGGGTAATTTCTACCGTGAGCAACAGAGTGAGAGATGGGATGGAGGGGTCAGGTGACAGCATAGGCTTTCCCTAAGTACAAGATCAGTATAAATTAGTCAGAGGAAATCTTACACAGTCCCTATGTCCAAATCACAGATGTGCTCTATCCAGCGAGGGAGGCTGCAGTCCTGTCCTCTGCTCAGACAGGAGCCACATGATGAGGTGGCTACAGGTGGTTTCAGAAAGGGCTGAGGGTCATGGAGAGGTGCAGACAGCATACCACACAATGGGACAGTCTACAAGGCAACTGTCTATACTGTTCAAAAAAGGTCATCATTATCCCTTCGTGGCTCCGTGGTTAACAAATCCGACTAGGAACCATGAGGTTGCGGGTTCGATCCCTGGCCTTGCTCAGTGGGTTATGGATCCGGTGTTGCCGTGAGCTGCGCTGTAGGTTGCAGACGCGGCTCGGATCCCACATTGCTGTGGATGTGGTGAAGGCCGGCGGCTACAGCTCCTGTTAGACCCCTAGCCTGGGAACCTCCACATGCCACAGGTGCGGCTCTAGATAAAGGCAAAAAGACAAAAAAAAAGATTAAAAAAAAAAAGGTCATCATTAAAAAAGAAAAAAGGCAGAGAGAACTGTTCTCAATTGAAAGGGCCTAAGGAGGCAATAAACAGAAGCACTGTCAATACAGACTGGATCCTAGAACAAAAAACTCGCTGTAAGAGATGTATGTCAACTGAGGAAATTTAAACATACACAGTATATGAAATGCTACTAAATTAAATGCTAATAGTCTTTCTTGTTGTTGTTGTTTAGGGCCACATCTGCCAGCCTATGCCACAGTCACAGCAATGCCAGATCTAAGCCACCTCTGCAACGTATGCCACAGCTCATGGCAACATCAGATCCTTAACCCACTGAATGAGGCCAGGGATCGAACCTACCTCCTCCTGGATACTAGTCAGCTGTGTTACCACTGAGCCACAATGGGAACTCCAAAGCTAATATTCCGAAAAGTGCTAATGTTATTACAGTTATGGAGGAGAAAGTTCTTAAGCTTAGGAATACATGCTGAAATTTTTATGTTGAAGTAATATGATGTCCTTAGCTCACTTTCAAAATACTTTTTTTGGCCATGCCCATGGCATGTGGAAGTTCCGGGTCCAGAGATGGAACCTGTGCCACTGCAGCAATTCCAGCTGCTGCAGCGACAATGCTGGATCCCTAACCCACTGTGCCACAAGAGAACTCCTGCAGCTCACTTTCAAATGATTTAACAACAATAAAAACTGTGGGGGAAAAGGGCAAAAGTGGCAAAATATTACCCACTGATAAATACTGGGTGACTACTGTACTAGTCTTTCAATGGGTTTTACCATCTTCAAACTTAAAAGTTAGGGAGAAAAGAAAAAGGTAGTAACTTTACATTTAACAGTAAAGTCTGACAGGCAATAGGAAGAAATACCAGATATACTACTACTGGTGAAGCTGACAGCTACAACTAGCACAGGATCAGCACACACTGAGCACTTCCAGGTGCCAGGTGTCACATTCAGAGCCCCATGTGCAAGTGCCCTGGCAGCTTGAGTAGGCAGGTCCTGTCATCACCCTCAGTTTACAGATGAGCAAATGGCAGAACAAAGATCGTAATCTATTCTAAGATTGTTCTGTAAGACTGACTGTAATGTGGTCTAACTGCAGATCTGAAGCTCCATATCACTCTTCTCAATGTCCCTCCTAGTCAATCTATTTTATTTTAAGTACATCAAGAGAAAACACCATCTGGGCCCAACAACAGGGGAATGTTAAGCAATCTGTGATAGAGCCATTCAATGGAACACTGTACAGCAATTAAAAGTCATATTTTCACAGAAAATTTAATGACAGGGGAACATCACAAAATAGTGTCTGGTTTAAAAAGCCATGGTTCTCAAAAAATGGTCATCTTCTGGGAGTTTCCACTGTGGCTCAGAGGTAATGAACTCAAGTACTGTCCAAGAGGACGCATGTGGGTTGGATCCCTGGCCTTGCTCAGTGGGTTAAGATCTGGCGTTGCTGTGGCTGTGGTGTAGGCTGGCATGTGAGGCTCCAATTTGACCCCCAGCCTGGCAACTTTTTATATGCTGCAGGTGCAGCCCTAAAACGCAAAAAAAAAAAAAAAAAAAAAAAAAAAAAAAAAAAAAAAAAAAAAAAAAAAAAAAAAAAAAAAAAAAAAAAAAAAAAAAAAAAAAAAAAAAAAAAAAAAAAAAAAAAAAAAAAAAAAAAAAAAAAAAAAAAGAACAGAAAAGAAAAAAAAAAGAAAGAAAGAAAAAGAATAAAACAACAAAAATAAAACCAAAAAATGAAAATAAACAAAAAATACAGCTATTGAGAACTCTCATACCACATATCCTGAATTATGTAAAAGTAAAAACCTATACACGTGCAGAGAAATAAGACTATAAGGAAATACATCAAAACATTAATAATAGTTTTCATTAAGTGGAAGATCAATGAATCTTTACTTTCTTTTTCAGTTTCTGCATTTTGCTGAATTTCTATAAGGAACATATTTTAATTTTATGAAGAGGGAAAGAAGTTCTTTTAGGAAACAGTACACAAAGACAACTTCCCCCAACACACATACTAAACTCACAGATACCAGGTTTAATTTTTTTTCCTGAAATTTTATAAAGTACAAACTAATGCCAGTGAGAGGAAGTACAGGACCAAAATTTAAAAGGAGAAGGAAAGGAAGCAGAAAATGGAATTAAGGTATTGTGGGGGTAAAAACCAATCATTCCATCAACAATGAATGTATATTGTGTGCCAGGCTCTTGGAGATAAGAACAGAGAATCCTCTTCCCAGGAATTTGAAACGTGCCAAAAAGAATTACTAGGGAGGTTATACTCAAAGTGCTACTGTGGGTGGGGGAGTCTTGAAGAATGAAAACAAGTTCTGGAGTCAAGGAGGAATGTGGGGTACACATCAAACCACACGAAAAGCATATGTAAAGCAGAGAAGCACAAAGAAATTCTGCTCCGGTCATGTCCTAATACACTGAGTGTATTCTTGTAAAACAATTCTAAAATTAATTCTTGTGGTAATATAAAACAGAAGTGGGGAGGGAGGGAGGGAGGGAGGGAAAGAGGAGAGGACGGAGGGAGGAGGGCAGGCAGACCACAGCATAAACGGTACTGCAGTTCCTGTGTGCCAGGGAGGAGTCAAGAGTGGGCAAGCCTCTGGCAAGCCATGGGGAAGTAAGGAGAGGTTTAAAGGAGAGGAACTGTATGTAATCAGGTTGGACTGAGGAGGGCGATGGCAGGGTGGTGGAAATGAAGTGGAGAGGTCAGAGCCAAGAGATGACAAAACAGAAGAGACATACTTGGGAACCAATTAGATGAGTCAGAGAGGGCGATGAAGCTGCAAGCTTTTGGCTGCTAGCATGAGCAGCAGTGCAATCTGACAGAGCTTTAAGAGAAGCACCAGCTCAGTAGTAACGGTGGTGAACTGGGGGCAGGATTGAAGAGGTTTTCACACCTGAAAGGATTCACAGGTAGAAGAGCACAGAGAGGTACTGGATATAAAAAATGCTCATCACAGTCTAAGAGGCAGAGAAGCACGGTGGGTACGGTAGGTCAAGCCCACTGATGTGCTCTTGGGCATGTGGGTAAAATTCAGGCATTTGGTGCTACCACAGGTGAGCCAGTTGAAGAGCCCACTCATAAAAGACTACCCCTAAAAAGGGAAGCTCACCCTGACAGAAGAATCCTAACTGATAAACAAAGAAGGAATTAGGATAATCACTGTCTCAGGAAGAATCAAGGGATGCTAAAACTAGTGGAGTAAAATATTAGGAGAAACCAGATACTTACATAGTCTCAAAGCATATCCCTATAAAATGTTTACTCATGCAATGGAGGAAAGAGCAGCTTTACGGTGCAGAAGTGTGGCAGACACCACTACCTAACCTAGGGACCAAAGAGAACACCTCCAGTGATGGGACAAATCAATAGCACATGCCACTTGGTGTGATGGACCAAGAAGGTCACAGCCCTGCTCTTTCTGCCAAAAGTGAAAATATGAACCGAATCATGGAGAAACATAAAAAAAATCCAAGTTGAAGAAGCCCCTACAAAATAACTGATCTGTATTCTTTAAAACTATCAAGGCCATGAAGAACAGACAAAATGAACTGTTCCAGATTCAAGAAGACTAAAGAGTCTTGATAATTAAATGTAACGTGGTCCGAGATTAGCTCCTGGGCCAAAAAGAATGTCCTACCTTTTGCTATTGAAGGATGGTAGTGTGACAACTGATGACATAATCTATAGATTATGATAGGTTAGTACTGGGTCCTAATTTTGATAACTACATGGTGGTAACATAAAGAGAATGTTTTTAGGAAATACTCTGTGAAATACTTAGAAGCAAAGGTACATCATATCTGCAACTTGAAA
This sequence comes from Catagonus wagneri, assembly GCA_004024745.2. Lineage (NCBI taxonomy): Eukaryota > Metazoa > Chordata > Mammalia > Artiodactyla > Tayassuidae > Catagonus > Catagonus wagneri. The sequence goes on along the minus strand of PVHT021183541.1, from coordinate 2,459,577 downwards.
AATTTTCAGAAAAAAAGATTCAAATGTATATATAAAGAACCATACAAGGAATATGGTAACAATGTTAACATTTAAGGAAACTAGGAGTTGTAACTTTCAATATGTTACAACTTAAAAATTTTGGTAACTTTCCTACCAATCTGGAATCACTTCAAAATAGAGTTAAGGGAAAAACCACCCAACCACCACCACCTCTTGATGCAAACTATCTCTCAAGTGTTAGGAGAGGCTTGAATCACTCTAACTTGCTTCCTGCAGATTTCCTCCTTGCCTGAGGCAGAGGTGCCAGGAAGAAACTGATATAAAACCAATGTCAAGAGGATGAAAACTGACAAAAAGCTTTGGGAACTGAAGGACTATAAAAAGCTACAGATCTGCTACAATTATAGAAAGTGCTAACTGTGATTCAACCCTGATGTGCCGCAGAGAAAACCATGGAAATAACTACAAATTTTCTCTTTTTGTCCACTTGTGGCATATAGAAGTTCCCCAGCCAAGGATCAAACCTGAGCCATAGCAGTGACCAGAGCCGCTGCAGTGACAACGCCAGATCATTAACCCACTGTATCACAAGGAAACTCCCTACAAAGTCTTCATAGAGCTTCAATTTGAAACCCATTTTCCCTGATTCGGCACATGCTAAGTAAATATTAACACCATCACTCAGCTTAATATGACGTTGCTGAAATTATTAGCAGAGCTTGGTGGGCTGTCCACACCACACAATACTTACCATCATTACAGGTAATAACAGAATTAGAAAGAACACTTAGGGAGGCTATAAATCCCTACCTTGGTTTCAAATCAGTTTATTAAGACTGTATTCCTGTTTTTGTTTTTTTGTCTTTTGTCGTTTCTAGGGCCGCACCCGTGGCATGTGGAGGCTCCCAGGCTAGGGGTCTAATTGGAGCTACAGCTGCCGGCCTACACCACAGCCACAGCAACGCCAGTTCCGAGTCGCATGTGCAACCTACACCACAGCTTGCAGCCATGCTGTATCCTTAACCCACTGAGCGAGGCCAGGGACCGAACCAGCAACCTCATAGTTCTTAGTCGGATTCGTTAACCACTGAGCCACGAAGAGAACTCCATTGAACTCAACTATTAAAGCTCAAGAATCCACATTAACATGTGCCCACTCTAGCACCTTCTCGAAGCTCATCAGCTTTGAAAGCATCCAGGAGAAAACCGAGGGAAACAATGATATGAAACTGGATGCTCCAGGGGTATCAAAAGAAACACCAAGGAGACACATTATGGGAGCACTGAATGAATAAATATTTTTAACACAGGTAAGATTTAATCATTTCAAGAACGATACAGGAGTTCCCGTCGTGGCTCAGTGGTTAACGAATCCAACTAGGAAATATGAGGTTGTGGGTTCAATCCCTGGCCTTGCTCAGTGGGTTAAGGATCTGGCATTGCCACGAGCTGTGGTGTAGGTCGCAGATGCGGTTCAGACCCCGCGTTGCTCTGGCCTGTGGCGAAGGCTGGTAGCTACAGCCCCTAGCCCGGGAAACTCCATATGTCGCAGGTGCAGCCCTAGAAAAGGCAAAAAGACCAAAAAAAAAAAAAAAAAAAAAAAAAAAAAAAAAGAACGATACAGAAAATTTTAAGACCTGTTGACCTTTGTGATTATATCAAACTGTCAGCAGAACTGAAATGCAGATGATATCTAAGCATCCTAGTTGGTTTTTTACCTCAGGAAAAAAATACTCATATCAATGTATGAATTTCTGGCACCTGATTGATGGCTAAGGGTTTTAACCGCCACCAACTAGGCATTCCTTTTATTCAAATAAAATGTATTAATAACATCTGTGTCCAGGACATCACTGAGGTCACTGATAAACAAAACTCCTTCCCTGCTGAGAGCTCTGTAGGGGACAAACAGGCTGCATACCGTGACAGAGAGCTGGAGAAGCATAGCCACAACTGCAGCCCTAAAAACAGGACTGCTCCCACACACTGAAAGGCCTAACTTAATAGATCTAGCACCAGAGCCTCAAAACTACATGAAGATGGAGGATCTACAAGTCTGACAGCTGTAGGGATTACTCAGCTCCTTCGCAGAAAGCATCTCATGGAAACAAGAAATGATTCCAGAATCTCCAGATGGCTTAGTCCTCTAGAAAGCATCCTGTACACAGTGAAAACTAACTGGCTCTGAGATTAACACTTACCTGTGGCTTCAATGTACTCAATACATCTCTCAATAAAAACAGGAATCGGCTTCTCTGGAGTCACCACAGTTGTTAAGGGCACCCCAAAATAGTTACTCTCCCAGGTTGCCTTTGTGATGGATGGCCGGGGTTTGGGCTTTGGTTTCTGTCCAGAAGAGAGAAAGAAAGCACAAAAACAAAGTAAGTCTCAACATACAATTCAAACATCAACAAGGCTTCCAGAGAGTATTGGAAACTACAATACTCAGTGGTATTGGAAACTACAAAGATTCCAAGCAGGATAGAGATCCACTTACCCATCTCAATAACTTTCTATTTTCTAGCCTCCAAATATCACAAAAGATGACAGCAAGTGGCTACACAGTCATATCTTGAGTGTGAAACTGCATTATCAGAACAAAGGTGTTTATAAGAGGCAGGCCATGTTTATTTAGTAACAATGAGATGACTGCCCAACATCCTTTATCAGGGGTGCAATGGCATAAACAGGAAGTTTTCCAAACATCCCAAACAGATAATAGATATTATATACTCAAAGATTGCTAAAAAGCCTAAAAAGTGAAATTGAAACCTAATAATTTCCTCCTTCCAGAAAAGAGAGAGCATGCATTCTGCTGAAAGCCCCGGGAAAGAATTCCCTTTGCTACATCAGCCTGGGATTAATTCCCAATGGTTTCTGCATTAGGAAAGGGAAAACCAACTAATCAGACATGACAAAAAAGATCATTCTTTGTCTTTTCCTTCCCAGCAGTTACCTTCCTCATGCAGCAGGAGTAGCAGCAGCAGCGACAACTACTTGAGAGCTTCCTATGTACCAAGCAAATTCCAGATATTACTTCTGTTAAAACTTATGACATTCCATTTTACCATGGAAAAATGTCTCACACATGCCTAAAGGATACAGCTAGTCAGTGACAGTGCTGGGATTCAACCCAGGAAGGCCTAATTCCAAAGCCCATGCTCATAAACATTATTGAGATATTTTGCTCCAAAATTATTCAATCCTTTTATTTTGAAGATCACGAGGGAAAAAAATGCTATAAACAAATGGCAAACTTCCTAAAGCGACAGAAATACACCAAAAATTTTGGTCCTTTAACATATCTACTAAAGAGGAGGGTAACCAGAATCAAGGTCCATTTAGGACCCAGGAGTATCTCAGTAATTCGGTTTCTTTTCGAAGTTAGTGAGACCAATCTAGAAAGACAGGTTTATTTACAAATATGCCCAACCTATAAACTTAAAAGTATTCTGGGATCTTTGCATAAAATCCACTAAAGGGGACAGCTAACTAGATTCGAGGTCAGGATCAGCCATTCCCTTGCCTTATCCTGCTCACCCTCATTCTTTTCCGTACCTCTTTATATGGAACAAATCACTTCCTGTTTAGTCTGAGATTTATTGAGGACTTCCTGGGCAAACAAGTGGTAAAAACAGAAAAGCTGAGGAAAAAATGTACATGAAAGAAGGAACCAGGGCATTTCTGGGCTGCTGGCTGACATTATTTGAAATGACAACTCAGAGGCAAAAGAAATCCAGTTCTCACACAGCCTGCTAACAGATCTGGTATGGAGGACTGCAAGGGAATGTGAATGGATCCCAGGGTCCCAGGGAAGAAAGTGTACTCCACACAGTCTGTCTCACTCTTGTCACTGCACTATGACCACTTCTGGTTAAACCAGTAACCCATCTCTCAGGTTGTCCAAGGGCAGTGCTGCTGCTATATCCCCTTATAGACTGCTGAGGCAAACAGGCTCTGACTTCAGACTTTTTTTTTTTACCAAAATAAGGAAAAGCAAATTGATGATGTATGATTTTTATCTTCACATGAAAGCAATGTAAACAATCTAGACTCTCCCTAGCATCTTATACTCACACAGAGCACAACATGAAGAATTTAAGCTTTCACAGGAGTTCCCCTGTGGTGCATCAGGTTAAGGATCTAGTGACGTCACTGAGTGGGTTGGATCTCTGGCCCGGGAATTTCCACATGCCACAGGGTGTGGCAAAAAAAAAAAAAAAAAAAAAAAAAGCTTTCAAATCGAACAGACCTGCGTGTTGAATTCTGACAAGTTCCATGACTTAGCATCCTCGGGACAGTACCCTCCTCACAAGGTGCTCCTGAGGGTGAAATGATGTGATATACTGGAAATGGTTCAGTGCCTAGTGTATACAGGTCCCAATAATGTGAGCTGTTACTAAAGGAAAGAGAGGCGGTGAGTGTTTTCTATTGTTACACAGTGTAGCAACCGGATATCAATGAGTCAAGCAAAGTTCTCCCTGAAGAACGCCACACCATTTCAACTATTAGCTGCAGAATCTGAATACACAAGGAAGACCATCTGGTTTAAGCGACATTCTTTTGGCCAAACTCAAAGAGGCAGAATTGGTCTGTCAAAACTAACATAACAATAGTACTGTTTTTCAATAGAACCTTGAGGCTTCCAAATAAACTGTTGTTAAGGAATTAAAAAAAAAAAAAGGAACTTTAAGAGAGCTGCAAAGAAGCTATTTCTAATCACTGTAACACCTTCTGACCACAGTTCTAGTAACCAGATAATAAATTAAATTTCAATCTTATACTTCCTCCACCATCTCAATACTAGAAAACAAAATGATTATTTTTTTGGGGGGGGTCTTTTTAGGGTCACACCCTTGCCATGTGGAGGGTCCCAGGCTAGGGGTCTAATCGGAGCTACAACTGCCAGCCACAGCCACAGTCACAGCCACAGCAACGCGGGATCCAAGCCACGTCTGTGACCTACACCACAGCTCACAGCAACGCCGGATCCTTAACCCACTGAGCAAACCCAGGGATCGAACCCGCAACCTCATGGTCCTAGTCAGATTCATTTCCGCTGCACCCGATGGGAACTTCTGATGAGGTGTTTTAATAATCTAAGTTAGCTGGAAAATTCGACCTGCATCAGCTGAATACCAATTAAGTACTAGAACCTTGTTTAAATTCTTTATATGTATTATTTCACTCCAGACCCACAACAGATCTGTGGGTATGGGTGTTAAAACTCTATAGATGAAGAAGTCGAATCCTAGAACAATTCAGTTACTTGCCCCAAGTCAGTTCTAACTACAAAACCTGCACTGTTAACCAGTGCAGCTCACTGCCTTCTTCTGGAAGTTCTTAGGATACGCAGAATGAATAAATGAATGATCAAATAAATGATTAAGGGTACACTGCCAATTTGAAGAATGTCTAAAGGTAATAAAGACTCGCATAAAATACCAGGGATCTTTACCCTGGAAAGGGAAGAATGGGGCACTATGACAGCGATTTCAAATAGCTATAGGACTATCTCATCAAAAGAGAACAGATTCTTTTGTATAGTCATGTCGCTGTTGGGAGAGATGAGAGGAAGACAAAGAGGTAACTCTGACCAGAGAAATTAAAAAACAAAAACCCAGCTGTTTAAGAAAGAAAGGACTGCTCTGTACGTATTCAAAGCCAATGCTGCAACCTATGTTCCACTCTCACTGCAAGGAGATTCTGCTGGATGGAAGGCTACATGAGAGAACTGCTCTCATCCCCCTAACCTCAGAGTCTAAGAAGATCAGTACTTCATCTTACAAAACAGAGAGTAAGCTTTGGCATCAACTCCCCATGCTGACATGGGTATTCATTCTCATTCTTTCTGTCTCTCTAAGATTTAAACAAACTCTGCTTTACAGAATGTCAAAATACTTCCTTGAAATAACTGAAACCTCTCTAGAGTATCACAAAATCAGGCAGGGATTCTTGCATAACCAATTCTAAACCTTCTTAGGAAGGAAATCAGACTTTGTGGTGCATGCCAAGAATTGGGCTAGACTGTTGATATTACAAGAAACACCTCAGGCATCTGAAGGGTTAATGGGCACATGTCAAGATGGAAATGCCATTCTTCTGAGTGGCCTGGCAGATGTCTCAGTCCTAGGTCAGACACGTGTCACTCATTAGGGAGTCGGTGGAGCACTCTGTTAGCAGCAGCAGGTCCTCGGAGAGAAGAAAATAACACCATCCCAACATCCATCTTCTTCTAGGGACACTCATTAACTAGCTGAACTGAAAAAAGCATCTAGCCAGAAGAAATCAAGCCCTGAGAACAATCTACACATCTGCGCCTCTAAGTTTGGAGTCTGACTGGGTCAAAAATGGAAAATAACAGTAATTAACCCGGTCCGGTCATTTGCCAGACACACTGCGCTGGGTGTTCTGCAGTTATTTGAAAACTCACAACCACTCTTCAAGGGAATGGTTATTAAACTTCATTTTACAGATAGAAAAAAAGAGGGTCACAGAGATTCATACCCAGCACTGAGACAGCCAGGATTCAGAGGCTAGTGATCTATGAATGCCAAAGCCCCATGTTCTTTCCCCTCCATGATGAACATCACCTTGCCCTCTGAGTAGATTTTTTTTTTCTTTTTATGGCCTCACCTGGGGCATATGGAACTTCCTGGGCTAGGGGTTGAACCAGAGCTGCAGCTGCCAGCCTACGCCACGGCCACAACAACACTGGATGTGAGTGAGCCCTATCTGTAACCTTCGCCACACTCTGCGGCAACGCCAGATCCTTAACCCACTGAGTGAGGCTAGCTATCGAACTAGCATCCTCACGGATACTAGTAGGGTTCTTAACCTGCTGAGCGACAACAGGAACTCCTTGGTAGATATTTTTTGAATGAATAACACAGTCCATTGTTCTTTACTTCACAGTGTCCTTAAAAACATGCCTGATTCTTAGTCTTGATACTAATCAGGTGGCATACAAAACAAAGAAATAAACCAATAGTTTATGCCAGTGTTGCACCCTGGAGAACTGTGATTAGAATTGGCCTCCGGTCTCTTGGCCTTTCTGAAACAAGTAAAGAGCATAAAGGGGAAACTCCTGACTCTGGCAGAGTTAAGATGTATGTCATCTGGAGTTCCCTTCGTGGCTCAGTGGTTAACGAATCCGACCAAGAACCATGAGGTCGATCCCTGGCCTTGCTCAGTGGGTTAAGGATCCGGCGTTGCCGTGAGCTGCGGTGTAGGTTGCAGACGCGGCTCGGATCCCGCGTTGCTGTTGCTGTGGCGAAGACCGGCAGCTACACCTCCTGTTAGACCCCTAGCCTGGGAACCACCATATGCCGCGGGTGCGGCTCTACATAAAAATGCAAAAAGACAAAAAAAAAAAGATGTATGTCATCTGCTTATGGGATAGTAAGTCCACTCCACAGTTCCGTCAAGTCCACGGGTGCAAGAATAAGATTAGAATGCCAGTTAAAGGAGTTCCCGTTGTGGCTCAGTGGTTAACGAATCCGGCTAGGAACCATGAAGTTGCGGGTTTGATCCCTGGCCTTGCTCAGTGGGTTAAGGATCTGGTGTTGCTGTGGCTGTCGCGTAGGGCGGCAGCTACAGCTCTGATTAGACCCCTAGCCTGGGAACCTCCATATGCTGCAGGTGCGGCCCTAGAAAAAGCAAAAAAGACACACACACAAAAAAGAATGCCAGCTAAAGATTAAGAAACAGCCAAGAGAAGGGCCCCTTCTACCAGCCTGTAAGATAACGAGGTTCCAGAGCCTGATGTGCGATTGACATTCAATAAATTCCTTGAATAAAAACAGTTTCCAATAATGTACAAGGCCAATGTTTCTTTATATTTTTTCAAGTTTAGCTAGGATGGAGGACTATTTCTGTGGGTACAGAGTATTTTTTTCTTCTGCTAACATTGTGCTGCTCTTGTGAGGAGGTGGGCTTCAGAATGTCTTATTCATACTGACAACACTGTATCACAGACTCCCTTTTAAAAAAACAGATGAGGTAATCAATTTCCTATATCACTCTGTGAGCAGTGATCAAGGGATAGTCATCAACATGCACATGTGACCATTTTCCTAATGGCCTAATAAGTTCCTAGAGTATAGGAATCTAGGTAGTTTTCCTGTTTAATGAATTATATCTAAGGTCACAGAGCAAACTAGCAGCAAAGCCAATACTAGCAATCTCTCACCCTCAATGAACTTACACTCTAACTGGCAAGAGAAGATATATATCCACAGCAAGCAAAGGTGGCCTAGGTATCAGATAAGTACCAACTGAGCCCCCCCCCCCCAAAAAAAAGAGCCTCCCATGACTTCAATGAAGAGGTCAGCCACCTTTTCTGGACAAAGAATATTCTATCTTCTAGGGAAACAGCAGGCACAGCTATTTAGTGATCCAAAACTATCAACCTCGAATATCCTCTCCTTACTCCATAAATACCTTTACACATGTAACATACCTAATAAAGTTCTTTTTTTTGTTGTTTTTTAAGGAGGAAAGCCACATACAGAACATCCCCACTGGAATAGGGACGATGTCCCCTGAATAGGGCAATTCTCCCTCTTGACAGTGAAACTGACATAAGCAAAGCCCATGAAGGTCAGACACATGGTTTGCCAAGTTGTTAGTAACACACCTTGGACTAACTGTAACTGGTAGAAACCTTAGGAAAACGGAAAGATTCCATAACCTACATTACTCTGGGTTTCCACCTAAGTGCTTTACTGCAATTGATAGTCCAACACTACAGCTTTCAGATTGGTGATGATTCTCTCTTTATTTCCAACACATCTTCAATAGGACCTTTTCAATTAAGCTACTTGCTCAGGCCCCAAACATACACTTGGCTGACTGGTGCTCCCCCTCTGGCTCTGAAAAAAAAAAATCTAAGCCCACATTTCAGAGAAAACCTGAGGGTGGATTTTTTCTTACTGGCAAAGTCTATTATGAAAGCATGAACGTACTTACTATTAGCCTTGTCTCCTTCAAGCCTGCAGTTATTACTATGACCCAGTCACTCACCAACTTGGAGCATCTTTATTTAGGGATGAAACAGGAAGTAGCACGAAGTCTCCTAGCATCCCTAACTGTCCCTCCCTCTTGCATGATGGGAAAAGAGAGGCATGTCATCCCCTCATAGGCCCCAAAGAAACTGAGATTACAGCTTTTTGGTCTTTAAAAGTATGAATCTGAATCAATCCCTGTTGCTTGCTCGGAACGAATGACCAATGCAACAGGGGGTTAGGCAGAGAAGAGGATTCACTACTTCTAGGATATGTTTGTAAACATTCCTGCCTGAATTCAACACTCACTGAATCTAGACTCTATGGAGGTAGAGGTAATTCCTGACTTGAGCTGAAATAATCTGAGTTCCTACAAAGATACTTCAGTATCGCTAGGTGGTAGAGGAGAACAAATTGGCTCAGTGAAGATCAGAGCAATTCTCCGTTCTTTGGAAAATAGATTTGGGTTGCCTATTGTAGTTTTTTTTTTTTTCTTTTAAGAACAGGTGTGCTGTAAGCTAAGGCAGATAGTTAAAGATAGCCTATTTTTTGTCACCAAAAACAAGCTACAGCAGTTCTTTAGGCTTAAAATAAACTAAGAAACGAGTGACACCAGTTCAAAACAATTTTTCCAGTTGCTATTTCAGTGTCTCCAATGCCTTTTTCTGTCCTCTACGCGAGTAGACACTGAAGCTAGAAACAAAGAGCACCATGTCGTTCTTAGAGGGCAGTGTGGGTAAATAGATGTTTTTAGATAACAACCAAAGTCCTTTGTCCAAAATGAACAAATTGACTGGACTGAGTGGTCCAAATGTGTGCCTGGCTATTAAATATTACCATCTTTCTTGGAGACTGGACTGTAAAAAACCACTGGAAGTGGAAGTCAGGAAAATGGGGTTTCAAAATCTCAACTCCTCCACTTAGTCATGACACTAACTTGGGCAAAGTGTTTAATCGCACTGAGCCTCAGTTCCTCGTCTCTAAAACCAGGATTTAAAAATCACTTCATTAAGAGAGTTCCCTGATGGTCTAGTGGTTAGGACTTGGCATTTTCACTGCTGTGGCCCAGGTTCAATCCCCGGCCTGGGAACTGGGATCCCACATTAAGCCACTGTACCCTGTGGCGGGGGAGGGGGGGGGATCACTTCATTAGGACTGATAAGAGAAACAGATGAAAAATTGATGTGAAAATGCCTGGCACACAGCAGGATATTTAATAAATGTAGGAAAACACAAAGTCCTTCACGTGAGATCCACAGCTCTCTGTTATTCGGCCTGGTTCTCCCTCACTCTCTGCAGTAGCCACTTTAGATTTCTTAAAAGTCTCTGCATATGCCATGTATGCAGAGACAGCTCCAGTTCCATACTTTTCTCAAAAGGAAGCCTCCACCTACACTGATTTTTGCCTGTTTCACCCTTTAAGACTCAGCTTCATATATCATTTTCTTTTTTCTTTTTTTGCTTTTTAGGGCTGTACCCGGGGAATATGGAGGTTCCCAGACTAGGGGTCTAAATTGGAGCTACAGCTGCCAACCTACCACAGACACAGCCACGCCAGATCCAAGTCACATTTGTGACCTACACCACAGTTCACAGCGACGCTGGATCCTTTTTTTTTTTTTTTTTGGCTTATCTAGGCCCGCACCTGCGGCATATGGAGGTTCCCAAGCTAGGGTCTAACTGGAGCTGTAGCTGCTGGCCTTCGCCACAGCCACAGCAATGCAGGATCCGAGCCGCGTCTGCAACCTACACCACAGCTCACGGCAACGCTGGATCCTTAACCCGCTGAGCAAGGCCAGGGATTGAACCCACAACCTCATGGTTCCCAGTCGGATTCGTTAACCACTGAGCCACGACAGGAACTCCCCAACGCTGGATCCTTAACCCACTGAGCAGACCAGGGATCAAACCTGCATCCTCATGTATGCTGGTCAGATTCGTTTCTGCTGAGCCACGACAGGAACTCCTTATGTATCATTTTCTTGAGGAGTTTATCCAGATATCCTAGTTGAGGATAAAACACCTTTCTATATAATTCCTTAATACCCTGTGCCTCTACTCTGCTAACATTCAAAACGCACGTAAGTATATGTATAAAATCTACCATCCCTGTGACTGTAAACTAGATGAACACAACTATCACACGTATGCTCCTCACCAAATGCCCATGCATTAAGTTGAATGTTTCCTTCCTAAAAGAATGAATGAGGAGTTCCTGCTGTGGCTCAGTGTTTTAAGAATCCAACTGCAGTGGCTTGGGTCACTGTGGAGGTGAGGGTTCAATCCTTGGCTTGGAGCAGCAGGGTAAAGGATCTGGCGTTGCCGCAGTTGCAATGGAGTTTGCAGTGGCAGCTCAGATTCAATCCGTGGCCTGGGAATTTCCATATACTATAGTTATGGCCATTAAATAAATAAATAAATAAATGCAAAAGTACTTCTTTTAAAAGATAAAATTCTCTGGGGAAATCAGAAAATCCAAGGTCAAGTTGGCAACCCCACACCATTTTTAAGACCAAGGTATTTATTTGGCCTTACAGCTCACTGAGTAGGAATGGCCTTTTCAGAAGCAAACAGTGAGGGTCTTTCCTGAGCAGGTTACAAAGAGCTCATATTTCATACCATTCAGCTTGTCTGTCAAAATGCAACATCCCTCCCTGGGGAGCAAGCAGCCCAATTCCCCAGCTGGTTTTTATTCACACCAGAAACTTTAACTCCGTTCTAGGCCTCACAAAATGAGAGCTGTGTCCACACAAAGCCACAACAACCAGCCAATTCACTGAATCCAATGAAATAAGCCAATTCACTGGAGGCGGGGGTACACACAAACTGTCAAACTGGCTACTTGGTGCCTTATAGACCAAACAATGCGTGATTGAATTGGTTTGCTTTTCAATAGGTTGTCTTGTCATGTGGTTACAGTGAGTGAAAGATTTTCTTTATCATTCTGTTTTGTCCCTTTTTTTTTTTAAACACAAAAATAAGAGCACAACAGATAGAAGGGTAAATAGCCAATAATGTCCTCCCTTTAAATCCGTGGTCAAGCACACTAAACTCAGCAATTTGGGCTTGCCCAAAGAGCACATTTTGTGGAGCAAGGCACCCCAGCTTGTTTTTTGGCTTTAAAATAAGACCCTGCTGGTCCTGATCTCATCTTTGCAAACGCATGGCACTGTGAGACAGAGACCATGTGCAACGACACCTCTTTACAAACAAAGCATCTATTCATGGACCCCACTGAAGTGCAATCGTAGATTTTCAATTTCATTCAGCTGAGTGCGGAAGGCTCCCACTATGAGGGTGAGCTGCTAAATAGTTCAGCTGGGAAAAGGACCCAGAATGAAAATCAGCTTTATAGTCTGCACTTTCATTAGTAGAAATGAAAGTGATTCCCTCACTTCAACTCCAATTTTACAGTAAGGAGCTAATCTAGCAAGTTAGCCAAGGGCACCGAACAATTTTTTTCTCCACATCACACAGGTACCCAGAGCACAACTTTTTGTTGTTGTTGTTATTAATTTTTTTTATTTTTTATTTTATTTTTTTTTTGCTTGTTAGGGCCACACCCATAGCATATGGAGATTCCCAGGCTAGGGGTGCCGGCTGACACCACAGTCACAGCAACTTGGGATCCGAGCCGCGTCTGTGACCTACGTCATAGCTCGCAGCAACACCAGATCCTTAACCCACTGTATGAGGTCAGGGATGGAACCCGCAACCTCATGGTTCCTAGTCGGATTTGTTTCCACTGCACCACAATGGGAACTCCTGTTATTATTATTGTTAGGACTGTTGCTAGGGTAAGGGCTGAGAAATCAGCGAAGTAATAAAGGGAGTTAAAACTTATACAAAAGGGAGGGACAATATGGGTCCCTCAAGCCCTCAGCTAGACCAGACCAGTTTTCTCCTTTCCTTGAATACAACATGCTTATTTTCACCTTCAAGCCTTTCCTTACCTCACACCACTTCTTAAGTTCTACTAATTTTCCAAGATCAAATTAAACAATAATAACTAATGCTTACCCAATATGCAGTATGCTCGGTGTTTTACATGCATAATCTCATTCCAATTCTCACACCGTATGAGGAAGGTGCTACTACATTCGCCCCTTTTGCAAAAGGGACATGGAGAGGTGAATCATGTGCCTAAAGGTCCAGAAAGGAAGTCTAAGAGCTGGCATTTGACTTTAGGGCCCCTGATTTCCAGAGCCTGAGCTCCTAGTCACCACAGACTATACCACCTGAACAACATCCAGCACAGGATTTCTGCTCTGCCCCGACACGGCCCCTCTCCTCATGCCCTCCTAGGCAGACAACCTATTTTCAGAATCTATGTAGGTCTTGCTGCCTCAACTGGGTGCTAAGGTCTGGGCAAGAAGGATCTGTGCCATTTCCCCAGTGATGTCTGGCATGCAAGAGGGACTAAGTGTGTTTTCCATTACCAACTGGTTCACCCCTCTCTTCAAATACTGTACTGCTTTGTCATGCCAAAAAAAAAAAAAATCAAAGGCCAAGTCACCCATGTAGGGGCTGGCTTGGCATTTTCTGCCCCACAGTATCTTGCTTTTCCAGTAAAACAAGTGTCAGTCTGATATCTTAAAGGCAGCAAATTTTAATAGGAGGTTTGCTCCAACAGGGAAGTGAACGAAGGTTTTGCTTATCTCTGCATTAGGATGACAAAGCAGCTATGCTCATTTCAAGGCACCATTTTCCAAGTCAGGAAAAAGACAGCTTCACCTTTTACTCACTCTTTCCAAAGGATACTCCTAAATGACTTCTGGCATGCTATTGCTCTTGAGCCAGAGGTATCATTTTTATTTGACTTGAAGAGGTGTGGCCCATAATAACTAAGATAGACGGGAAGTTGATCACTTTTTGCATGCTGACCTAGCAACCCAGTGTAAGGAAGTTCTAGGTTAGGAAGCGCTCATTATGAGCAGAAGGCAGCTACCTCAGAGGTTCACTGTAACCAGTCGTTTCCTGCTGAGCTTACTCTTTAAAGCATAGCTTATTTGGGAATGCATTTTAAAGGTATTATTTTCAACAATATTAAAAATGTTATTAGGAGTTCCCATCCTGGCTCAGTGGAAACGAATCTGACTAGGATCCATGAGGACGCAGGTTCAATTCCTGGCCTTGCTCAGTGGGTTAAGAATCTGACGCTGCCCTGAACTGTGGAGTAAGTCACAGACACAGCTCAGATCTGACATGGCTGTGGCTGTGGTGTAGGCCAGCAGCTGTAGCTCCAATTTGACCCCTAGCCTGGGAACCTCCATATGCCACGGGGACAGCCCTAAAAAGCAAAAATGTTGTTAGAGGAGTTCCCATTATGATGCAGTGGGTTAAGAATCCGACTGCAGGAGTTCCTATCGTGGCGCAGTGGAAACGAATCCAACTAGGAATCATGAGGTTGCAGGTTCGATCCCTGGCCTTGCTCAGTGGGTTAAGGATCCGGTGTTGCCATGAGCTGTGGTGTAGGTTGCAGACACGGCTCGGATCCTGCATTGCTGTGGCTGTGGTGTAAGCTGGTGGCTACAGCTCCTGTTAGACCCCTAGCCTGGGAACCTCCACATGCCACGGGTGTGGCCCTAAAATGACAAAAGACAAAAAAAAAAGAAAAGAATCTGACTGCAGCAGCTCAGGTTGCTGTCGAGATGCAGGTTCAAGGTTCAATTCCCTGCCTGGTGCAGTGGGTTAAAGGATACGGCGTGGCCAAAGTTGCAGCATAAATTGCAGCTACAGCTTGGATCCAATCCCTGGCCCAGGAACTCCATATGCTAAGGGCACAGTCATTAAAAAAGAAAAAGTTAGCTAGAGGAGTTCTCTTTTGGCTCAACGGGTTATGGATCTGGCCCTGTCACTGTAGCAGCTTGGGCTGCTGCTGTGTCAAGGGTTCAGTCCCTGGCCCAGGAACTTTCACATGCCGTAGGAATAGCCAAATAAACAAAAAATATAGCTGGAAGTCAGGAAAATAGTTATGATTCACAATGTGATGTTATGCCACCTTCCTAATTCCCAGGTGTGCAAACACCCCCACAATTAGAAAACTGTCAGCATTTAGATCAGCTGTGCTGGCAACAGCCTTCACTGGGAATGGAGAAGAAAGAGAAGCAAGTCTAAACATTCAAAATGTTTGGATTCTAGTATTAAACAGGAGAGCTCTGGGGAAATACTGGGGGACTGGTCAGGCTACTGTCTTCCATGGGTCTGCCCACTGATAACCTTTGGAGAACAAAATACTGAAGGCAGATGAAGGAATATAAATGTAAAAACAAACTAAGGGGAAATCAAACAGAAGAATGCCTATGATGTTTAGGAATATTCAGCTCAGAATGAGAGGGGAACAGAACCTACAATGACACTGCTCTGCGTTTTCTGAAATTGCATAGTTTAGAAAATTCTAGGAGTTCCCGTCGTGGCTCAGTGGTTAACGAATCCGACTAAGAACCATGAGGTTGCGGGTTCGATCCCTGACCTTGCACAGTGGGTTAAGGATCCGGTGTTGCTGTGAGCTGTGGTGTAGGTTACAGACACAGCTCGGACCCTGTGTTGCTGTGGCTGTGGCGAAGGCCGGCAGCTACAGCTCCTGTTAGACCCCTAGCCTGGGAACCTCCATATGCCCCGAGTGCGGCCCTAGGAAAAGACAAAAAAAGAAAGAAAGAAAATTCTAGAAGCTCCGACCAATGGTGACTGAGGAGCACACTATGCTCTCAGGGAATATAAAGTAAAAAGGTTTTCCATGGCACTATGTTCCTCCATCTTCAAGGGCCCTCTTAACCAATACGAGCTGCACAACTGGCCTCCAGATAGTATTTTACAATGGAATTGTCAGCTCTCGAAACAGCCTGGATTCTAGATCCTTCTGATTTAATGTCTTCTAAGTATTGGGCAACCTTTCTTCCGAAGTTCTCTGACATACTTTCAGACAAGTGACTTTGTTCTCTGCCATTTCACAGCAGGAAGTGGAGCAAAAGATTTCAATGCAGAGAAATCCTTCTGTATACTACAATGCTGGGGGAGGGCTCATGTGTAATGCCAGATCCTTTAACCCACTGCACTGGGCCAGGGATTGAAGCGGTGTCTCCACAGAGATAAGCTGGATCATTAACCCACTGAGCCACAGCGGGAACTCCCTAACAGAGTTCTGTTGTGGCGACCAAGAGGTCTTTCTCTGAAAAACAACGGATATTTCCTCCAACTCTAAATGGGAAAAAAGAAATTGGGAAATACCTTTCCTATCTCAAAGCCTAAGTCCAAGAGGACAAGGCACACTACCCTGCACAATGCAATTCCACACAAGTTAAGGACTTCATCTGCTTTTGTATTTGGAACTCTTTCCTCTACATCTGACAGCAGGCTTGACATTCCTAATGTACATGGTTTACTTTTTTCCCCTTCCTGCCCCACTTGTGGTCCCTAAATTAAATCTGAAGCTCTCACTGACAGGAGCAGGAACTCACTTAAGGAGCTGGAGGGCACTCCAATTTTACAAATATGGGACAGGTTTATAACTCGCACTGGCAAGGCTATTTTTCACTTATGTACTTGAAGATCTTTCACTGATTTACGTGTGCAAATAAAATAATCATCCAACATTTCCCAATTTAAAATGCAGCAACCTTTACAAATCAGTAAGGGGAGGAAGAACTTAAGAGATGTATGGATGAAATGTTTATTTAGCAAAGACTGAGGAATGTGATTTTGGATTCTGGTGTTTAATGAAGAAAGACTAAGTGTATCGTCACTGGCTTGGCTACCTGTCAGGACACTGAGAAGTTCTATGTGATCTGCTCATTTTGATAATTACCGAATTACTTTTTTGGACAAAGACATTTCAGATTATCTATCCAAGGTCCTCACCACTTGAGAAAGCTACCAGTAGTAGCTATCTGAGACACCGCTTAACTATTTTATGCTAAATCAAACAAAGAGAAAATACACACACACACACACACACAGTTTTTTACCAGAATAAGCTGTCCTTGAAAATCATCATCATCAATGAACTCTCCTCAAGACGCTGTGTAAGACACTTCTATGACTCCATCCTAAACTCGTGTCTTACCTTAGTGTTCCTTCTTAGACTGCGAAGAATATTCCTCCTCCGTGGGTCTTCATCTGTCTCATACGGAATGACGGCATTGTCCCCTTTATAGCCCTGGGATGCCTGATCCTCCTCTTTCTTCCGGATGGGCCCAAGCTCATCATCACTCCCCACACTGAAGCTGGTTCGGTAACTAGCAAACCTCCCCAGCCGGCTGCATCTCGTCCTGTACATCACTGGCTTGCTCACAATGGATACCTTGCGACCTCGCTCTAGAGAGCTGGTGTCCATTTCACTATCAGAACCATTCCCACTGCCATTGGACTGGGCTTTGTTGATATTCCGAATGGTGATGATTTTGCCTTGGGTGCTGTCATGGGGCACCGAGTATATATTTTCTTCTTCATTCCTTGGCTTGACCACAGCATCCATGGGTTCAGCATAATCAGAGGGATCGAACCCATCTGGAGGTAGCCAGGTGCTAGAAGACACAGACTTCCTCTGTCCATCTCTATGGCCTTGGTCTAAATAAGACAGATCCCCCTTTGTAATTTCAAAATGGACAGGAGGCTTTGGTTTGACTGGCGGAGGTACTTTGTTGTTCAGTTTACTCTCAAAATTGCTCATGATGAAAGACAGCCCATCATTTCCCTCCAGTTCCATAGAGAGCTTAGAATGGTCTTTGGAGAAAGAAGGCAGTGATGTGTCTTCTCGAAACAGGCTGTAAGAAGGGGGCTCGCTGTCTTCTTCTGAATCCTGCAGGTTTGAGTTGCAGAGCGGAGAGCCAGCCCGAGGGGAGTTAAACACCTCTTCTGTGGTGCTGCAGGCCTCGGCAGCATTGTCGTACATATGAGTAGCCTCGATTATGTTCTTTTTGTCCACCACATCTTTAAAAAATGGGTGGAAGATCTCAAGTTTATGCTGGGGTTGGCTACAGGGGATACTTGTGAACCTTCCATCAATTTCTTGAGCGATCTCCTCCCCCTCAGTCAGCTGCTCCCGACTTAGGTCATTATCCAGGACATCTATAGCGCCATCAGTGAGTGCAACCAGCTGAATGGGGATGATATCCTGCACTTCACACAGAAAGGCACGTAACATAGCCAAGGAGGCCTTACGTTTGGCTGAATAAAAAACAATGTACCCATGGACCAACCGGCTTTTTCTGATGCTAAATGAGGAATGGTATGAAAGAACTGACAGTTCAATGCGCTTCTTGTGTAGTCCGATTGGTAGTTCAAGTAAAACAGAGTTGTTGCTTCCACAGTGGGAAGACTTGCAGGTTTGGGACTGAAGGACAGGAAAGAGTATGTCATCTGCACTAAAAGGATCTCCGCACATCAGACACATGACAATTCGTAAGTCAACATCAGCCAGATCTTTGATGCTAGCAGTAGAACTGACCAAGTTCAAGTTACGCTTGGAGTCCAAGAGTCCTTTCAAAACTTGACTGATTTGCTTTTCGTTAATATTGCGTCCATAACCAATGCCAGCAGAAGCAGGGTCAAGAAAGACACACTGAAGTTTGCTTGCAATCTGCTGACCTTGCTGTATTAAGCTATGCAGGGTCTCTCCACTGGTGTCTCCTCTCTTGTTCACTAAAATTAAGGTCAGGGGGAGATGGGCTAAATGATTATCTCGCCTACCAAGGGTGGACTCTCTGCTCTTCTCTATACTCTCCACCACATAGGACAGAGATTCCTTTGAATTATAAAGGCAGAGACAACCATGGGGCTGAAAAGTTGGTGTTTGGAAAGAGTTCACAGGAAGCCTGACATTCCCTTCGATTGGCCTAAGGGAGAGCTCATACATTTTACCATCTATTACATACTTGTCATCATTTGTACAAAGAGCTCGAATCTCATTGGCCAACTCTCGTGCAAGGCCATCCTTACCCAAGATCACTAAGTTGATTCTATCAATATTAGGGTCCGAGAGCGAATTTTTCTGATTCCGGTCAGACGGTCGGATAAACCGAGAACTAATCAAGTGCTCAATCTTAGCGTCCACACAAGCAGGGCAGCTAGGGCATGTCTCCTTTGTTGGGTGGTATACAAAATGAATGTGCTTCAGAATAAGGGCATCACGCTCTGCTTGGAGCTTCTGTAATGCTTTAAATCGCTGTTCCTCTCCCAGAACATCTTGAATGACACCCATCTTCTCCTTGCTGGGCTTAGCATCCAGCTCCAGCTCATAAAACAATTCCGAATATTCCAAAAGTAGCTCCTGAAACTCTTCCTTTGCTTTGTCTATAATTTGCTTTTGGTGTTTTCCATAAATATCCATGTATACAGATTCTTCCAGCCACTGGTAGAAATCTTCATTCATAATAAAACTACGGGCCTCTTCCCAAGGCTTTCCAGGAGTTATGAAAGGAGAGGTCTCCAGGTTTTCTTTAAATGCCCTTCTCATTTCAGCTCTTTTCCTCTCATTCCGCAGCTTCTCTAAGTGGGCCTCATACAACTGCTCTGCAGGGACGGTGTCCATTAAGTCAAAAGGAATCCGCTCATTCTCCATGTTGTCAATGTGGCTGGTTGCATCCCATGGTGTCTCTTCAAGCACAACAAACCACTTCAAGAATTCTGGCTTGGTCTCCAAGAGCTT
This sequence comes from Catagonus wagneri, assembly GCA_004024745.2. Classification (NCBI taxonomy): domain Eukaryota; kingdom Metazoa; phylum Chordata; class Mammalia; order Artiodactyla; family Tayassuidae; genus Catagonus; species Catagonus wagneri. The sequence continues at coordinate 2,439,945 of PVHT021183541.1, read as the reverse complement.
TTTGGCTTTTATGCAACTTAGGTGGTCTATTTCATCTAGATTGGGTATAAGCGCTTCAAAAGCTAATGGCAGAGCTGCCAGGTACAACTTCCTTCTGCGCTCAATATGCTCATGCTTGAGGCGGTGGATGTGCTGGAGAAATAGCTTTTTGGCTTTCTGAGTCCCTTCCAGGTAGACATAGTCCTGGTACTCAGGAGAGGCCTGCATCTTTCGGCTGACAGTCGGCCAATTCTCGTTGTGGTTTTTCACAATGCGACTCACCAGCCACTCATATTTGTCTTTTGCTGTAGCTATCTGCTGACTCTGCTGCTTGAGAGCTTCAAAATAAGGAATGATTTTCGTTTTCCCCCGACTTTTATCAATGAGTTGCACTAAGGTGCTAAAAGCTAAGTCCACATTTACATTGGATCTTGCCGAGGTCTCCACAACCTGGAGGTTCTTTTTGCTTAAGGCAAAAGTATGTGCATCTCTAATGTACCGCTCAACACCCTCATCACATTTAGTCAGGACCACTACTATGGGCTTTTTTGTTTTTGCAAGCTGATTGTAGAGATTAGAGACAAACTTAAGCTGGTCATCAAAGTTCCTATTCATGCCCCTGCTAACATCAATACCAAGAAGAAAACCATCAATTAGCAGCTTTCCATCTGGCATTTGTTTCTGCTCAAAGTCCTGCTCCAGCCCCAGCTGGTCAGTGCAAAAGTACATGAGTTTTTCAGCTGATGCAAGCTTGGTTGCAGCAGCTCTCTTGATATAGGGCTGTAGGGCCGTGCTTCGATGAGGCTGAAAAGTCTGATCATCAATGAATTCAGTCTGCTCCACAATGTGCATTTTACATTCCACACAATCCTCCAGGGAACGGCTAACTTCTCCCCAGTAGAGAAAGTGGTCATTATTGACCACTCTCCCACCAAAGTCACTGGTGCTAAGGACAGAGGTATGGTCCAAGTGAAATTCATCAGCACTTGGGCGCACGAAGCGGTTGCATAAACAGGACTTCCCAATGCCACACTGGCCCTTCTCCTTCTCTGTCCCAGACAATCCCACCACACTGATGTTGTAGGTGGGAATTCGGACATCTTGCTTTCTTGCCATCATCATTGTCGACACATCCTGCCACAATCAGCCACTTCCAAGATCAGATTAGTGTTTTCCAGTGGACCCAATGGCTTCTTGACATTATAAGTGGGGCAGCCCGAAGCCAAGGTGTTAAGGTCTCGTAGTGTTTATATACCAGTACGAGGTCAGCTTTTGCTACTTCTCATTGCCAAACAGCCAACATTTCTTCCTAGATGAGAGAGGGAAAAAGAAAACCTATCAGCATCATAATTTTGAACCCAATTTTAATCAGCAAATGATAGCAAAAATCAATTTTCTTATTGGACAGATAATTACAATAAACATCGAATGCACCAGGACTTAAGCTGGGTGAAGATATAAGAGCAAATAAGACTGGCATCTATATACCTTCAGAGAGGTAAAATATCATCTAATGGAGGAAGGCACATAAGTGAGCACTGTGCTAAGTGCTAAAACAAGGGTTTGCAAGCTCCTTGGAAAAATGGCTGATTCTAGGAGTTCCCATCATGGCTCAGTGGTAAGGAACCGGACTAGTATCCATGAGGATACAGGTTCGACTCCTGGCCCCACTCAGTGGGTTAAGGATCTGGTGTTACCATGAGCTGTGGTGTAGGTCGCAGACCTAGTTGCTGGGATCCCTAGTTGCTGTGGCTGTGGTGTAGGCTACCAAAAAAGCAAAAGAAAAAGTGTGGAGAGGAGATGGATAGGATGCATTAGTAAGTAAGCAGAGACCAGATTAAGCCACTTTCAAAGAGCGTGAATTCTTTCCCAAAAGTTATGGGGAGCCACAGAATGTGGCTAAGTAACACCTAAAAGGACCTAAAGTTTGAATAGCTGAAGTAATGAAATGTCATATGAGTTGCCATGAGCTGTGCTGTAGGTGACAGAGGAGGCTCAGATCTGGCGCTGCCGTGATTGTGGTGTAGGCCAGCAGTTGTAGCTCTGATCAGACCCTTAGCCTGGGAACCTCCATATGCCATCTAAAAAGAATGAGGAAAAAAAAAAAAAAAGACAAAAAACAAGAAGTGAAATATGTAGTCTTTGGCTGCCTCTACATAAATGATATTATGGCTACTACAGTTTATACTGCACTGCAATCCACTTACACACACAAATATGACAGTGTAATTGCTAAACCTGTAGCCAAACAGTCTTCTGAAACATTCCCAAAGAGAAGAATTTATTTACTTGTTTGTTTGTTTGTTTGTTTTTCTTTTTAGGGCTGCACCCTAGGCATATGGAGGTTCCCAGACTAGGGGGTCAAATTGGGGCTGTGGTCACTGGCCTACGCCACAGCCACAGCAATGCCAGATCCAAGCTGCATCTGCAACCTTGATCATGGCAATGCCGGATCCTTAAACCACTGAGCGAGGCCTGGGATCAAACCTGCATCCTCATGGTTACTAATCAGATTCAGTCAGATTCGTTTCCGCTGAGCCATGATGGGAACTCCTGAAAGAAAAGAATTTAATATAAACAAACAGAGCAATTTTCTCTTGAATCTCATTTACTCTTGGTAGGAATTCAGTATTGACACAACCTCAATATTTTCTGTGAACCTGTTTCATAAGAAAGGCCACAGGAAGTCACAGCACCACACATTACCCTGACTGATATAAGGCGGCAAAGACTGCGAAAGTACAATCATCCCCTATGGTGATAACCTCAAAAGGTCACAGATTGGAGTTCCAGTCATGGCTCAGCGGTTAACGAATCTGACTAGGAACGATGAGGTTGCAGGTTCGATCTCTAGCTTTGCTCAGTGGGCTAAGGATCCAGCACTGTGAGCTGTAGTGCAGGTTGCAGACATGGCTCGGATCCCACGTTGCTGTGGCTGTGGTGCAGGCCAGCAGCTATAGCTCCGATTAGACCCCTAGCCTGGGAACCTACATATGCCACGAGTGTGGCCGTAGAAAAGGCAAAAAGACCAAAAAAAAAAAAAAAAAAAGTCACAGATCTTTCCCAAACATCTATATATTCCTCTGATAACCCAGAAAGCCAAACTCTCTATGGAAACAAAATGTGGCTAGATGTAGTATGTAAAAATTGACCATTTTCAAAAGAGAAATATCAATGCCTGTAAGCAATCACCTCCGGAAAACCTAATGGCACACTTCTATAAAACCAAGTTCCAGACTTCAGCAGAACCAAGCAGAGATCTATAAGAAAGGGGAGGAGTTCCCATCGTGGCTCAGTGGTTAACGAATCCGACTAGGAACCATGAGGTTGTGGGTTTGATCCCTGGCCTTGCTCAATGGGTTAAGGATCAGGCATTGCCGTGAGCTGTGGTGTAGGTCACAGACGTGGCTCGGATCCCGCGTTGCTGTGGCTGTGGCATAGGCCAGCAGCTGTAGCTCCCAATTAGATCCCTAGCCTGGGAACCTCCACATGCGGCGGGAGCGGCCCTAAAATGACAAAAAAAAAAAAATCGAGGTGCTTTTTGCACACTGATCTGTAGTATACATACACAAATTCTGTTTTAATGAGGATGCTCAAGTTTAACAGAGCCTCAGGAAGGAATGTTGATAAAGCTTTAAGGAAGGCAAGGGTGTTCACCTAAAAGCCCTTCTCTATCAAGTCCTCATGCCAGGGTCTGGCAGGACTCAACCTCCCCTGACCAATCTTGACCAATGCAACTTGGCAACACAGGTCCTAATTCAAGCAACTGCTGCATGCAGCTGACAAATCATCCCACTTACCCTCTGTAATGGGGGCAGAATAATCTCTCCACACAAATCTCAGGAAAACAAAACCCCGATTTGCTCTTAAACCATAAAGAGAGAGATCAGTTCAATTCTGAACTGAACTAAAATGCACAGTACATCCAACACCTTGTTATTTACAATTTTTTTAATGGCAGGATATTCTATTCAGTCTTATTCAAGTCAAAGTCTCAGTTACCTGAAAGATGCTAAAGAAAGCAATACTCTCAACTCTGAAGAATGTATCAAGAAATATTTTAAACCCAAAAGGCTTTATAAAAAAAGCTATTAGAAATAGGAATTGGCTGGCATGGGAGTGGTTAATTTTTTGGACACCTGGTAACCTTCCATTTGTGAGAAACCTAATAGTTTCCCTGGTATAAGTAAGCTCTTTTCACATATGTCTTTGATGTCTGGATAATGCAGTTTTACTAGTTCCTCAATTGGACTGAATTACACAGTAAACAAAGATGGTTATAAATCTAAAAACACCTCAAACCCTTGATTTAAAGGAAATAACCTTAAGTGCTTGATCACAAACATGTCTAACTTTTCTAAGAGGTGGGTTAGAAAAATTAGCTGAGTCACTGAATTTAATGATCTGAAGGCCACAAAGAAAGAGAAAGTAGAAGACAGGGCATGTCCAAGACTTCACAATGTCTTCAGAGTCTAAGTCTGACGGGAACCGGTGTTTTTAGTGGGCAACTAAGATACTCAAATAGCAATATCTGAACATCCATTCTAATTATTTGCCAATACTAATCCTTTTAAAACTGAAGAGTTTCAGCAAAGGAGGAAAAAAAAACTCTTTAAAACAGTAATTCCTTTTATCTTCGAGCTTTACTGAGCTACTTATGTTTGAAAAACAAAAACACAGAACCTAACATACAGTTTCATATTTTAAGCCATAAATCAACTACTTCAGAAAGGAAAATACTCCCAGAGTATTTTCAATTCTTTGTCACAAATGTATGCTGAATTAAAACGTAATGCAAACATCTGAGAGCTTTATTAGAACCTGTCACCAAGCTTCCAGAGTTTTTTATTTGACTTGTTTAACCAAGAAACTAACTTCCCCAAGAGCACCTCAACTGGAAGGTAGAAGGGGTGTTTTCTTTTTTAACACCTCCCCAACACACCCAGGGCAAGAAGTGGTAACATTTCCAAGATAGTACACATTTCATAGGACACAGAAATGCCATGATGACCCAGAATTACTATGACTGCTAAAGCTCATACTGTCAACAGCTCTCTGTGTGTGTGTTTCAGCCTCCCATCCCACAACCTCACACATCCCACCACTACCCTACAAGAGGAAATGATTCTGAGCTCTGTGATCTGGAGTGCCCTGTTAAGACACAAACACCATCATTCATAACCAGAATTACTATCTCTGTGAGAAGAGCCAACAAATCCTGAAAATACATTTTGTTTCAAACAACCATACACAGAATACCAACAAACTAATAATATAATATTATATAATTATGTAATATTATGTGATGATATAAGGAAATAATTTCATAGCAAGGCACTAGACCAAGGAAGCAAAATCCTTGTTACCATAATTTTTCTTAATTCCAATAGGAGTAAGGAATGGAAATATGCACTGTAACTAACAGAAAGCAGAGCATTTTCTAAATGTACTTAATACCTCATACTTTTCTTTTTTTTTCTTTTGTCTTTTTTTTTTGCCTTTTATAGGGCTGCACCCACGGCATATGGAGGTTCCCAGGCTAGGGGTCTAACAGGAACTGTAGCCGCCGGCCTTTGCCACAGCCACAGCAACGCGGTATCCAAGACACGTCTGCGACCTACACCACAACCCATAGCAACGCCAGATCCTTAACCCACTGAGCAAGGCCAAGGATCGAACCCGCAACCTCATGGCTCCTAGTCGGATTTGTTAACCACCGAGCCATGATGGGAACTCCAATACCTCATACTTTCAACACATTAAATTTCTGCATGGATTTTCAAAGTTATGAATTACCATCAACAGTTGGTTAAAATGTTTGCTTTTAAGACTCACTGCTTTACAGAGGGGAGAGGAAAACAAAAGGAGGGAATCTACAGGAAGCATTTTCCCTATAAACAAGAGAAATTCCTTAATGAGAATTTTTCAGAAGAATTAACTTTCCAAACAGGCCAGGAAAGATGGCATATAAAAAAGCTCTAGTAAGAAGAGAATACCACTCTCTGGTCTAGTGAATCACTGAATTTAAACAAAATAGTCTTTAAAAACCCAATGTTTTCATTTTCATGTAAAATGTTAAAGTATATTTTTTGAAGGTTTTTGTTGGTTTTTCCTTTACAAAAAGAAATTAAGTAATCGTTGGAAATGGAGTCCAAGGTCCTCATTTATCCAATCCATTCACCTGTGAAATCCAGATAAATTTACAGAAACTTAGTTAGTGATGTACACAATGTGTCAGAGTATTTAGCTATAAATAGGAATTATCATCTTTACGATACAGAGGGAGTCTTCATTTCCTGTGTGATTTCTGTCGAAACATGCAGAAATGCCCTCTTTTTCTGCTCATCTCTACCATATGAAAAGTGTCTTTTGAAATGACTACAACAGGAGTTCCTGTTGTGGGTGGCTAAGCGGTTAACGAATCCGCCTAGGAACCATGAGGTTGCAGGTTCGATACCTGGCCTTGCTCAGTGGGTTAAGGATCCAGCGTTGCTGTGAGCTGTGGTGTAGGTTGCAGACACGGCTCGGATCCTGCGTTGCTGTGGTTGTGGCAAAGGCCAGCAGCTACAGCTCCTGTTAAATCCCTAGCCTGGGCCCTAGACAAGGCAAAAAAACAAAAAAATAAAAAATAAAAAAGGAACCATGAAATGACTACAACAAACTCTACAAGTACAACATAGCCTCTAACACTGAATAAAAGAGAAAGGTAAACCCTTCTATGGCCCCAGTTACAGAGCAGCTAAATTGTCCTTCCTTCATAATATTTCGGAGAAGTTAACCATTTTTGCATTTCCCTCGTCTCTAATCTTTAGAATTGAGGACTGAGATGTCCACAACCAAATCAAATACATACTTACCTCTAAGATGTGATGAAACAAAGAAAAAGTGGAGCACCTTCCTTGCTGGTGTGAATCTAATAATTTACTTGAGATACAATTTTTTCTTTTATTTTTATGGCCACACATGTGACATATAGAAGTTCCCAGGCTAGGGACTGAATCCGAGCCAGAGCTGCAACCTATGCAGCAGCTGTGGCAACGCCAGATCCTTTTACCCCCTGTGCCAGGCTGAGATAGAACCCACACTTCTCGGGCTGCTGCAGTCTGATTCTTAACCCACTGTGCTACAATGAGAACTCCAAGATACAATATTTTTAATTAAAAAGTAACTAGACCACATTCAATAAATGGCATAGACCATTTCCTGAGATCCAGAGAAAGGAAGAGATCATTCAGACCTGGGGTAGCTTGGGAACAGTGTCAGAGCAGACATAATTAAGTTTAAATTGGTACATAAAAGACTGGCAGGACTTGAAGAGATGACCCAGGAATTCTAAAGACATGAAAAGGTAGGAGTGGTGGCGACCAAAATGGAAAAGCACCAACCAGATGTGTTTTGGGACAGACTGACTGGCACAGAATTTTCATGCATGAGAAGTAGAAGACAAGAAGGGCATCAGGGCTCAGATCATGAACAGACTGTACTTTTACCTGTGAGAATCTAATATGAAAATAATCTTTTATCCCACCAGTGTTATTTATGGTGGGTATCACTGCTACAACTCCTTACCCAACAAATCCACACAGTCTAAGAGTTGATTATCTTACATGAAAGAAAACACCATTTCAATATGGCAATTGTATTTCTACCGTTCAGTCCAATACAGATTAAAACAGTATGGTGGGAAAGGGGCAGAAAGCCATGGATTTACAAAGGAAGCAAAAAGCAAATATTTGCCCAGAATAGTACTGGTAGTTGCTCCCACTAACACAGGCCACATACATCTACCCCTGTTTAGCGTAGGAGAAGGATTTCCTCACAGTCACAGACCCTCACTCATCTAGGGCTCTGGGTACAGGAAATCTCTGAAATGGGTCATCGGGATCTTTGGAAAGACTGATTTAAGTGTTGAGCCATCTGGTTTTGAAACATGTAACCTCATACAACAGATGGGCTATTCTTGGACACTGACTATGTGTGTGCATTCAGCCCTATGCAAACTCAATGGACAGCACTTTCCAGAGAGTCCAAAGATGAAAACACAATGGGAGCAAAAACAATTTTCAAGGACTGATAACTCGTCGTTTTGAAAATAATCTGGCCCAAAGTTAATTTTTTTTTTTTTTTTTTTGCTTTTTTGCCTTTTCTAGGGCCGCACTCGTGGCATATGGAGTTTCCCAGGCTAGGGGTCTAATCGGAGCTGTAGCCGCTGGCCTATGCCACAGCCACAGCAACGTGGGATCCAAGCCGCGTCTGCAAGCTACACCACAGCTCACGGGAACACCGGATCCCTAACCCACTGAGCAAGGCCATGGTTCCCAGTCGGATTCGTTAACCACTGAGCCACGACGGGAACTCCCCCAAAGTTAATTTTTTAAAGAACAGCTAAGAAAGATTCTCTGATGTTACATTTATAATTTTTACAAATGTCCCTTATTGCTCCTCTTGATCCCCCACCCCTACCCTCAAATCCCAGTAAAGTACCTCTGAATTTCCTGGGTAGGAAAACACAGCTACATTGCTATCTTGAAGTCCTAGCCAGCAGACACAGAATAAAGCAAATAGCCCATTTTTCACCCTGACACAGTTCTCATGCAGAATTCTACAAGCTAGTCCCAAAGAAACAAAATTTCTAAGCCAAGTTATTCACAGGATGAAATCAAATTCCCCTGATGAATGAAGGGAGCTGTTTTCAGCAAAAGAACTTCCTTAAACTTTATCCTCTGCAGCTCTCAGGTGCTCCTGAGTTCTGATCAGGCTACCTGATCAAAGCAACTACAAACAAAGACAAAACCAAAGGCTGAGAAATCTTTTTCACTGATGCAGGACAGTGTCTCTGGGTTACCTAAATTAAGAACAACAACAACAACAACACAGGATTTCTGATAACCTGCAAAAATATTCCACACCAAAGGAAGTTCAACGCCAAGGCCAGTTGGAAACTAAAGTTACTCGAATACACCTTGGTATCACAGCCTATCTACCATTAAAATACAGTGAGCTGAGATTCCTATCAAACCCAAAATACAAAAACACAGCCAAGTTTTACCTTTGAATTTCCTGGTATTCAGGCCAAGTCTACACTTATTTTTATTTTTTTACTTTTTTGCTTTTTAGGCCACACCTAAGGCAAATGGAAGTTCCCAGGCTAGAAGCTGAATTGGAGCAGCAGCTGCTGGCCTACGCCACAGCCACAGCCACATAGCATCCAAGGAGCATCCATGACCTATACCATAGTTCACTACAATGCCCTATCCTTAACCCACTGAGCAGGGCCAAGGGTGGAACCTCATGGTTCCTAGTCGGGTTTCTTTCTGCTGCGCCACAATGGGAACTCCCCTATATTTACTTTTGAAATGGTAAAGAAAACCTAAAAAATTATTTCAGCAATTGTTTCTGAGCACTTTAATCTATTAATTTTTTTTAACTCAGTAGGAAAAAAAGTTCTTTTTGAAAAAACATACTCCAAAGAAAATATCTCTGAATATACAGAAGTGGGGGCACCTTCCAGCCAAATGTGTCTTGCAGAGGAAGAAACAGGCATTTCTGTCAATGAGAAAAATAGGTCGGCTTATTTTCAAGGCCAAGAGTAAGCCTTACTATTATCCTATTCCCTTGGTGGCAGTCTAAGATGACATGGAGATTTCACCCCACTATTTCTAATTATTCTTCACTACTCATTTGCATTATTCTACAAATTGCCAGTGCTAAAACAGACTACTTCAAATAATAAAAGTTATGCCACAAGTATAAACTTTTTTTAAAAGAATGGTTGGTTTTACTTAAAATTCACTTGTAATAAAGAACAATGGTCAATCACAGAAACAGAACAGAACTTCTAAATTCAACAAATTTAAGTAAGGAAAAATTTGAATTCATAGATTAAAAAACTTATTTAGGATTAACACTAGCAAAATCAGTATTTTTTGTATTCCTCCTTTCCATTTTCTAGCCGCCACACTTACTTATATACTTGCCTTGTTTCAAATCAAAATTAAAAGCAGAAGTCTGAGAGAGATGAAAAATAAACAATTACAATACAAAACATGGGAAGGAGAGGAGCCTGGTATCAGCATAAAATTACACCCTAGGCTCAATTAATCTTTTGAAAATCTGCTAAATTGAAGTGTTTATCCCTATCTTCTAGAGGTGATGGATTTATGACTTGACACATTTAAAATAGGATTTTTTGAAAGGATAATACATGTACACACTATTAACAAAAACTTATAAAACATTATTTCTTATTGAAATATTTATCACTTCAACATCTGAAAGGCCTATTTCAGGTTCCTACTTTGAGACTAAGAAAGGAGATATGATAGAAAAAGGAGGAAGTTCCCGTCGTGGCGCAGCAGTTAACGAATCTGACTAGGAACCATGAGGTTGCGGGTTCGATCCCTGGCCTTGCTCAGTGGGTTAAGGATTGGGCGTTGCCGTGAGCTGTGGTGTAGGTTGCAGACGCGGCTCGGATCCTGCGTTGCTGTGTCTGTGGCGCAGGCTGGCAGCTACAGCTCCAATTAGACCCCTAGCCTGGGAATCTCCATATTGCCGCGGATGTGGCCCTAAAAATGACCAAAAAAAAAAGAAAAAAAGAAAAAGGACCTGAGTGGAGCTTCTGCTCTATTTCTTAACTTGGGTTGGTTATATGGGTAGGGTATTCACTTCCTAATTCTTTTTCTTCCTCCCCCCCAACTCTTTCTTTCTTTGTTTTTTTGGGACGGCACCCACGGCATATGGAGGTTCCCAGGCTAGGGGCTGGATCGGAGCTACAGCTGTCAGCCTACTCCACAGACACAGCAATGCCAGATCGGAGCCGAGTCTGAGATCTACACCACAGCTCACGGCAACGCCGGATCCTTAACACACTGAGTGAGGCCAGGGATCAAACCCTTGTCCTCATGGATTTCAGTCGGGTTCGTTAACCACTGAGCCATGACGGGAAGCCCTCACTTCCTATTTTTTCAGACTGTACATGCTTTTATACATTTTTCTCTATAGTTTTAAAAAAGAATATGAAGAAACACAAGTTCACATAGCTAGCAAGTAGAACCGGGATTTGAACATGGCTCTCTGAACCACTGGAATACATTCTCCCCCTTCTAGGCCTCTGCCTGGGGTCATGTCAGATGACCCTAAACCTAAAGTAGCAATGAGAAGAAATGGCCAGGATGTTTAACTGGCAGTTCTTCAGGGCCATGGAGAAGGCTGAGCAGGTGGGACATCAGACCTCCAGCCTTAAAACAGAACAACTCAGTTTGGTCTGTTTTATATGCTGGGGTTCCACATAAAAAGAAAAAAAAATTTCAAGTTCTATAGTTAAAACAAAACAAAACAAAACAAAAATTGCTCAGGGAGTTCCCGTTGTGGCTCTGGGGTTAACAAATCCGACTAGGAACCATGAGGTTGCGGGTTCCATCCCTGGCCTTGCTCAGTGGGTTAACAATCCGGCATTGCCGTGAGCTGTGGTGTACGATGCAGACGCGGCTCTGATCCCGCGTTGCTGTGGCTGTGGCGTAGGCCAGTGTCTATAGCTCCAATTAGACCCCTAGCCTGGGAACCTCCATATGCCGCAAGTACGACCCTAAAAAAGACAAAAAAAAAAAAAAAAAAA
>PVHT021183541.1:2375558-2424252 GCA_004024745.2 Catagonus wagneri | reverse complement strand
GGGAACTCATAAATGGCATTTTCTATAAAATATTAGCTTCATGATTTTCCCTTAGATAACAGACCAGAATAGTAACTACTTCCTCCTTATCAACCACCATTCCTTGAAAGTCCTTGGCCAGTAATTTTCATGAAAACTAATGAGTTATCTCCTACCAATACTTCAGCCCTCAGACTTAGGAAGGAAAACAGGTCCACAGCCTATTTTTCCATGACAGCTGTCCTACCTACTAGAGGAAATTACCTTGACCTCATGTATTTGGCTGCTATTAAGAAAACCATGTTTCTGAGTTAGAATTATCAAATATACTCACATCAGGTGACAACATACCCTCCTCAGTTATATATGCACGGAATGCCCACACTGTTTCCTGTTTCATCCCAACATAAATACACTGAGCTCAATCCTTTACTGACCTCACTCCCTACTCCCCAGGTTTATATCACAGCTACTTTCTTTAGAAAAGTCTTAACGACAACAAAAAAAAGTCTTAAAATCAGTGTACAACAAATAGCTACTGATTGCTAACTCACACTGGAAAGAACAGAATAGAAAAACATATTACCATTTTAAAACCCTGCCAGCAGACTGACTCTACCTACAGCACTACCTGTATTAAAATCTTAAGTGAAAAGTTTTATAACACAGCTAATGTGACTAAAGTCTGTAGAAGGCAGAGGATTTGGTACTGAACAGAAGTGAGTTAACCCAGCTCCTTCACTTTCTGCACACATCTTCCCAACTCCTCAAACTACTCACTTGCTCCTACATCCAACTATTATTTCAATTTTCTGCTCAGAAAACCCACTAGTGAAAGAGAGCCTGTCAGGGGCTTAATTTTGCTATCCATAACAGGACGATCCCTCTGATTCTCAACTCCCCTAAAGAGCACAGGTGTCAGCATGTAAACTTATATGCCTTGTTTATACCAAAATGCCCCATCTAACATACCAACCCTTCAGTCTTCCTCAGTAAGGACATCCTGAATTACACTCGGATAAAGAAATGATAGACGTTCTCCTGAGCCCTTTCTTCCCAGTGAAGAATCTTACGCAATAGAGTATAGTGGACTTTCTCACTTTTTCTTTTTTGGGGGGGGATTTTGTAATAATTTGTCAGCCTTTGAATTTATACACTCTTTCACTGTCTTATCTAAAATTACATTACAGCCAACCAATTCAAAGATGGCAATTAAAATTTTAAAAATTTAAGCTACTGAACTCCATTTTCCATATTGACTATTTAACGAAAGCTCAACTCAACCAGTTGAATCATGAGAGCTAAAAGCCTAGTCAGGAGCAATCAAAAGGCAATTGAGCTTGAAAGCTGTATGTCCACATTCCACACAGCTAAGGGTGCAGTACGCCAATGGCCTGAAGAGGGTTAGAATGTGTTTGATACAGCCTTTTCCCACCCCTTCTTGATTCTCTCTCCAAAACCCTATTCCTACAGGCGCAAACCACACTCTATAAAGCTAATACAGTAAGGCCAGTGTTGTCTGGAGTCACAAAGTTTTATATGTGCTTGCTTCTAATTAAAGACCATTCGATTTTAAGAACTTAATAAAAAGGCCATAAACCTGTATCATTCCACAAGAATGCCAAGAATGCTAAGTACCCAAATAATATTCTTCTAAAGTGACCTTTATTAAGAGCTGCCTCTACTACTCTGCCAACTAACATGTCAGGAGACAGAAACATTCCTACCAATCACAGGCTACTAACTCCATTTTAAAAAGCAAGTGAAAAGGACTTTTTCAAGTAACAAAAGCAACTCAAATTTCTACAGCAAAAAGTACCAGTACAAACAGTCTTTAAAGTGTCAAAGTTTAAAAAAAACACACGCACACACACAAAATCAAAAACAAAACATTTACAGTGCTTGCAAAGGATTCAGAAGAATTCTGAGAAAGGTAATATTAACATTTTAGTGGCAGAACAGTTGGAGAGTAGCCAAGAGGCCTGGACTTTCTCCCTAACTAGGTCATTAAATCTCACAGAAGGGAAGAGAGGTGCACAGATACAAACTAGTTAAATGGTATCCAACAGCCAAACTACCCTGACAGCTTTCATCGGTCAGCAGGCTCACTAGACAATGATGCTCTTCAAGGAGACAGGTAGGTCTCTTGGGCTAATGATAACCTAAGTGCATGCAATTATAATCAGATTGATAACAATCAATCCCTACCCTTGGAACAGACACTCATATTCAACGGCAGAGAAAGAAAATATATCTGCTGCCAGGGAAGCTAAATGTCCTGTATCTCTACAGCCTTAAGTGTTCCTTCCCACCCTACTCTTCCTGGCTGCAATCCTTACTCTAGAGTAAATTATCTTTCTAAAGTACAGATCTGATCTTGTCGATTTCCTGCTTACAACCCTTCAGAGCTTGCCTATGCCCTTCTAATAAAACCCAAAATTCTATACATCCCTACATGATCTCACCACCACCACTCTGCTTCTTGGATTTTTTTCCCCCTTTTCTTTTTAGGACCAAACCCATGGCATAGGGAAGTTGCCAGGCTAGGGGTCAAAATCACAGCTGCAGCTGCCAGCCCACGCCAAAGCCACAACACCACCAGATCTGAGCTGCTTAGCTTCAACCTATACCACAGCTCATGGCAACAATGGATCCTTACTCCACTGAGCAGGGCCAAGGATCGAACCCACAACCTCATGAATACTAGTTGAGTTTGTTACTGCTAAGCCACAATGGGAACTCCACCAGTCTGCTTCTTTTTCACTAGATTCTAACCACTGTAGCTTTATTCAGTTCCCTGGATGTCCCCGTTCATTTATTTTCATTTAGCCATTCAACAAAAAAATAATGAGCCTTTGTAAATTACCTACTATTGTGCCAGGCACTACACTAGCTACTGGGGATACAGCAATGAACAAAGGAGACAGATCCTTGCCCTCATGGGGTACACAATTTTTTTTTAGTCTTTTTTTGTCATTTTAGGGCCACACCCGCGGCATGTGGAGGTTCCCAGGCTAGAGGTCTAATCGGAGCTGCAGCTCCTGGCCTACACCACAGCCACTGCAATGCCAGATCTGAGCTGTGCCTGCAACGTACACCACAATTCATGGCAACGCTGGATCCTTAACCTACTGAGCGAAGTCAGGGATTGAACCCGCGTCCCCTCATGGATACTAGTCTGGTTCGTTTCCACTGAGCCACAACAGGAAATCCTAGCTGTACATTTTTTAAAAAGGAAGTGTCGCTTCTCTCTTTGACTCAGTGAGTTTCAGGGGGAATAGAGAGAATCCATCTACTATGTGTTTCCTTCTGTTTCCCCAGAACCTCACACACAGGAGGTACCTCTTGGGTACTGGAAGTCTGACTTGTGTATGTTATATAGTTTTGGAATTCATAGAGATCAGGAGTGAAGGTCAAGCAAATAGTCAGTCTAGTTCTCAAAAGAAACTTGAATACAAATCTCATCGAAAACAATCAACAAAGAATTCCAAAGCTCTTTCAAGTCCTGAAATGCAGTCACTAAGGAGGGGAGGCAGAAGAGTTCAACTGGTAGACAAGGCAGAGATAATTTTGCCTCGTTATCGAAGCCACCCTTGAACTTGCACTTCTGATAAGAGCCTCCATTTTTTGGTTAAAGACCTAGCTTGGAAACCTCATTATAAAAAACTGCCCAGAAGACAGTTTACCTTTCTTAAAAGGATGAAGAACTGAGTCAATCTAGAGCAGACACAAACCTCCAGCTCCTCAAAGTCTGTGTGTTTCCAGTCTACTCAGAGATCACTTAGACATCTCTAAGTCTTACCTTAAATTCAATTATACTAAAACTGAATAAGGGTAAGAAGTTGGAGGGTATAAATTTTTTAAGAGGCTAAATAAATAAAAACACAATAACGCCAGGGGTTAAGAACTATTAAAACCACACCTATGGCCCTTCGTCACATCATCTACTGACCCAGTTTTCCAATTAACAAAAAATGTTCCATGAAATGGAAACCTCAGGAGACAAAGAAGCTTGATTCTGATTTCCAGGCTGACTGATGAAACTGGGCCATCAGCCGTTGCCATTTTTATACTTCATTTGACAACACACCTAATAAATGAACATTTTTAGCTAATCCATTATTATTTCTAACAACCTTACCACAGGAAACCATGCCATACAACCCAACATAAGCATTTCCCAAGTATTAGGCACAATAAATTTCTTTCAGAGACTGGAAAATGAAAAGGTCTGATAAAATGGGATTTATTGAATGCTGAATAATCACCTCTCAACAAACTGGAATATTCAAAAATATATCTAGCAATTACCACAATACCTTTCTCTGATCATTAAGCCAAGTACTTCAAAATAAGTGGCTTCAGGTTTGCCACTTATTTAACATTTATTGCAGGCTTTTTTTGGAACCAGGTGAGAAATAAAAAAACAGTCAGAGTTGGAGTCCCATCCCAATGTGAAGTCTTCTCACTGCACAGCAAGTATGGTAAAGGATGGAACAGAAGATATCCTAGCACTGGCCTTAAATACACACACATGACTACACCAGTTGTTTGCCCATTTTGTCATCTCTTTTTATGTAAGTAATAACAGCAAATATCCATGAGCCAGGCACAGTACCAAGTAAGTAACGTGCACGTGTGATTTCATTTTTCACAATAACCCGAAAAGTCAGGTACTATGATAATCCCCATTTTACAGATGAGAAAACAAGCTCTGGGAGGTCAAGTGACTCATTCTAGGTCACCCAGCTTTATGTGGCCCTAGTTGCCTGCTTCTGAAACCTACGCACATGGCTTAACCCCAAAACAGCATTGTTGAAAGACAGAATGGACCAAAACAGCTGTGCAGCTAAAGCATTCTGGAGAAAATAAAAGCTATTTCCATATAATCCACTTGCTCTTTTTATTTTTTTTTGCCCTTTTTTTAGGGCTGAACTCGCGGCATATGAAGGTTCCCAGGCTAGGGGTCTAACAGGACCTGCAGCTGCTGGCCTAAGCCACAGCCACAGCAACACGGAATCCGAGCCGTGTCTGCGACCTAAACCACAGCTCAGAGCAATGCTGGATCCTTAACCCAGTTGAGCGAGGCCAGGGATTGAACACGCAACCTCGTGGTTCCTAGTCGGATTCGTTTCCACTGCCCCACGATGGGAACTCCTCCACTTGCTCTTTTAGCAGGGCTCTCCAGTTCAAGGCGGACAGTTTCTTATCTACCTACGGGCAAAACTTTAATAATATATTCCCCATAAAAATACGTGTGTGCCTTATGTTGCTCAAACTACTATTACATACCTTGTCTTACAGCTTCGTAAACCCACTTAGAAAGGGAGGTACTCCTCGTTCAATAGATAAGACCACTGAGATGTGGAGATTAAATGACCCACTCAAAGTCAGGATTCAATATGGTGTGTTCTCGATAGGCACACTGATGTCACCCAAGACTCAGAAAAAACAGAATGTCTCCCTTGGTTTTAACCACAAACTATTTCCAAAATGAGACTCTGGGAGTTCCCGTCGTGGCTCAGTGGTTAATGAATCCAACTAGGAACCATGAGGTTGCAGGTTCGATCCCTGGCCTTGCTTAGTGGGTTAAGGATCGAGCGTTGCCGTGAGCTGTGGTGTAGGTTACAGATGTGGCTTGGATCCCGCGTTGCTGTGGCTGTGGCAAAGGCCGGCAGCTACAGCTCCTGTTAGACCCCTAGCCTGGGAACCTTCATATGCCGTAGGTGCGGCCCTAGATAAGGCAAAAAGACCAAAAAAAAAAAAAAAAAAAAAGAGACAGAGAGAATTAATATTGGAATTCCCTGGTGGCAAAGTGGATTAAGGATCTGGCATTGTCATTGCTGTGGACTGGGCCACAGCTGTGGTGCAGGTTCAGTCCCTGGCCCTGGAATTTCCACGTGCCACACTCACAGCCAGAGGAGGAAAAACATGATTTCAGTCACCTGAGAAAACATCAGCTTGCACCTTTCTTTGTTTCTCAAACCATGGAAGAGAGAAGATGCTCTAAGTTTCTGCCCTCAAATTTAACCTCATTTCTCAACGCACTGCAAAAATTCACTTCTACTAAGACAGAAAGTACACCTGGGCGTTCCCGCCGTGGCTCAGCAGAAACGAATCCAACTAGTAACCATGAGGTTGCAGGTTCGATCCCTGGCCTCGCTCAGTGGGTTAAGGATCCAGTGTTGCCATGACCTGTGGTGCAGGTCACAGATGCAGCTTGGATCTGATGTTGCTGTGGCCGGCGGCTATAGCTCCAATTCAACCCCTAGCCTGGGATTCTCCATATGCCACATGTGTGGCCCTAAAAAGCAAAAAAAAAGGGGGGGGGGGGAGAAAACAAAGTACACCTGAAAAGTCACCAGGAAAAGTAATTATGCGACTCTATTTTTCTAGAAATACTCTTTCAAGGTTTCAGAAAGAGTATCTCCTTCTTACTATCAGACAGCAGTGTTCATATGCATCCTGAGAGGTTTGGTCCCAAATAAGGACAATCATAAAATTAAATTTATGGAAAGAAAATCAGTCTCAAATTTAGGAATTAAATACGTATACTAACATTCAGTGGGTAGGTGAAAATCCATCTCTCTTATCTCAATCCCAAGAACTCACAAAATAACAGAATAAGATGTTCCCTTGGTGGCACAGCAGAAACAAATCCAACTGGAATTCATGAGGATGCGAGTTCGGTCCCTGGCCTCACTCAGTGAGTCAGGGATCCAGCACTGCCGTGAGCTGTGGTGTAGGTCGCAGATGCAGATCGGATCCCACATCACTGTGCCTGTGGCATAGGCCGGTAACTGTAGCTCTGATGACCCCCTAGCCTGGGAACTTCCATACGCTGAGAGTGCAACCCTTAAAAACCAAAAAAAAAAAAAAGATGTAATACAGAAGACAACGGGAAAAGACCAGAGTTCTTTCTAAAGTGAAAAACGCCAGAATACAGTGTTAAGTCAACAAATAAATTTCAAAATGAATAAAAAAATAAATAAAAACAGAGTAAAAGAATAAAAACAGCTCAAAGACATTTTTTTGGAGTTCCCATTGTGGCTCAGAGGTAACAGATCTGACTTGTATCCATGAGGATGTGGGTTCGATCCCCAGCTCCACTCAGTGGATTAAGGATCTGGTATTGCTGTGACTGTGGGGTAGGCCGGCAGCTGCAGCTCTGATTCGACATCTAGCTTGGGAACTTCCATATGCTGTGGGTGCAGCCCTAGGAAGAAAAGAAGAGAATTGACATTTTTATTCATAAATCAAAGCTATCTTAGAAACTTCATAGCACTGCTTAACATTCAAAAGCTCTAATCATAAAGTAAGAATCTCACTTTATCAGATCATTTGTGACACAATTCACCAGATCTAAAAGGAAGCTTGGGATTTCCCATTGTGGCTCAGCAGTAAGGAACCGGACTAGTATCCATGAGGACACGGGTTCGATCCCTGGCCTCGCTCAATGGGTTAAAGATCCGGCATTGCTGTGAGCTATGGTGTAGGATGCAGACTCAGCTCTGATCTGGCATGGCTGTGGCTGTGGCCAAAGGCCAGCAGCTGCAGCTCTCATTCAACCCATAGTCTGGGAGCTTCCAACTGCCATGGGTTTGGCCCTAAAAAGACAAAACAGGGAGTTTCCGGCATGGCACAGCAGAAACAAATCCGACTAGGAACCATGAGGTTGTGGGTTCAATCCCTGGCCCTGTTCAGAGGGGTAGGGATCCGGCGTTGTCGTGGCTGTGGCATAGGTCGACAGCCGTAGCTCCGATTAGACCCCTAGCCTGGAAACCTCCATATGCTGCGGGTGCGGCCCTAAAAAGCAAATAATAATAATAATAATAATAATAATAATAATAATAACAATAATAAAAAGACAAAACAAAATCAACAACAAAAAATTTAAAAAAATAAAAGGAAGGAAGTTCCCGTCGTGTCGCAGTGGTTAACGAAAACGACTAGGAACCATGAGGTTGAGGGTTTGATCCCTGGCATCGTTCAGTAGGTTAATAATCCAGCGTTGCCGTGAGCTGTGGTATAGGTCTCAGACACAGCTCAGATCTGGTGTTGCTATGACTCTGGTGTAGGCTGGCAGCTACAACTCTGATTATACCCCTAGCCTGGGAACTTCCATATGCCGCGAGTGCAGCCCCAGAAAAGGCAAAAAGACAGATAGATAGATAGATAGATAGATAGACAGACAGACAGACAGACAGACAGATAGATAGGAGCTTGACTTTGTCCATGAGCTTCTGAGTTGTGTAGAAAGTAATTTTCCTTGAAATCCACAGGCTATGGGTTGCATCCTAACCACATCATTTGCTCTGTGTTTTGAAGATTCTGGCGACAATTTTAAAGGTAAAGAATTTGTGCTTTAAAATGTTCGTCCTAATCACAAAATGGAAGCACCTAAAGAACAACTATATCCTGAATTCACGGTCAAAAGAGCCCCAAATCAGCAGAGTAGTCTGGATTTCCTCTACATGAAGCCTTCAGCAACATGAAATTGCATTGAGAGTTTAAAAGGCCAGTCAGCTTGAAATCTCGGGGGGGGGGATAATTCAATTGAAAGGTAGAAAGAAAACCCAACATAGAAAAACTTCAAAAATTTTCTTTTTTTTTTTGTCTTTTTGCCTTATCTAGGGCCACACCCGCGGCATATGGAGGTTCCCAGGCTAGGGGTCTAACAGGAGCTGTAGCTGCCGGCCTTCCCCACAGCCACAGAAACGTGGGATCCGAGCCGCGTCTGCGACCTACACCACAGCTCACGGCAACGCTCGATCCTTAACCCACTGAGCAAGGCCAGGGATCGAACCCGCACCCTCATGGCTCCTAGTCAAATTCGTTAACCACTGAGCCACAATGGGAACTCCTTCAAAAATTTTCTTAAATGTACTCTCCTCAATTACATCTTTAGTTGGTGAAGATGGTGTTACAAATCTATATCCCAATCCTGTTAAGGGATTCACTTATAATGGAAAGAATTAAGGGCCTGAATCTACCTAAACCCTGGAATCATAAGTTCACACTCCTATTGGTGGAAAAAGCTCCTACCCAATCTTCTTATGCTAATGTGCTTACAGTATGGCATGACAACCTCACTGAGGACTGGCTAAATGTAAAAATGCTGAAAGTGACTTTCATACACATTTTAAACATTTTTAATCTGTTTAAGCTGTAGGTCAAAGGTGGGGTGGAGGGTACTCAAAATAAATAAGAGCACTTTATAGTCTTTAAAGCACTTTCTCATTTAATCTTCACAATTCCAAGCATAGGTTGGCACCCCATTCTCCACAGAATTTTAAGGCTGGCGAAGGGTTTAACCCACCCAATACATTCTACTGGAACAGATGCAGGGGGTCTTGCCTGGTTGCTCCCTATCATATTCCCATTGTACCTAGTACATAGCAAATGCTCATCAACACTGCCACTATTACATATTCAAAAAGTCCAATCCACTTTCCACAGAAGATAACCCCAGTCCAAAAGTGCTATGACCTGGGTAAGGCCAAAATGCTAGCTACCTGTTCCCCACACCCCTGCTTTCTAATTCAGGGTGGGTTCTTCTCCCTGCCCAGGCTGTCACCGAGGCTATAAAAGGGTTTCCCAAACTCTCTCCCAGAACTCAGAACTCACACTGGTATCTGATCACTATTCCTGTTTTCAGTAATTTTAACCTATATCCTTTTCCTCCTTTAAGCAGATATTCAGTTCTTGCTTACGCACTGTCCTTCACTTTAGTTCCACAATCCTTTATCTAACACCTAACTCTATACTAAGGACTGTGCCTTTGGAACGTAAAATACGAATGAGAGTGAATGCTTTCAAGCAATTTATAAGCTGATGACAATTAAGAATGGCAGCATTAGGAAGGAGCCTTGAAGCACAGAGAATTGGACCTGCAAATTATGGAAAAAGGGACAGTCTAGGCAGAGGGACCAACATGAATGAGGTGGTAAATCCATGCTCAGAAGAAAACAACTGATCCAGTCTAATTGAAAGTTATAATGCAGGGAAGAGGAGGCTGAGTGATGGCCTAGAATCAACTATGGAATATGTGGACAAGAAGCCAGCATTTAATTCTTTAGGTAGGAAGTTCCCCTCGTGGCTCAGTGGTTAACAATCCAGACTAGGATCCAGGAGGATGCAGGTTCGATCCCCGGAATTGCTCGGTGGGTTAAGGATCTGGTGTTGCCATAAGCTGTGGTGTAGGTAGCAGACTCAGCTCGGATTCCAAGTTGCTGTGGCTGTGGTGTAGGCTGGCAGCTATAGCTCTGATTAGACTCCTAGCCTAGGAACTCAGATATGCTGCAAGTGGGGCCCTAAAAAGCAAAAAGAAAGAAAGAAAGGAAGGAAGGAAGGAAGGAAGGAAGGAAGGAAGGAAGGAAGGAAGGAAGGAAAGAAAGAAAGAAAGAAGGAAAGAGAGAGAAAGAGAGAGAGAGAGAGGGAAGGAAAGAAAGAAAGGAAGAAAGGAAGAAAGAAAGAACCTTCAGGTAGGTTCCCTCCCCACTTTCTTTTTAGGGCTGCACCTGTGACATATGTAAGTTCCTGGGCTGGGGGTCGAATCAGAGCTGAAACTGCCAGCCTGTGCCACAGGTACAGCAACACTGGATCCGAACTGCATCTGTGATCTATGCCACAGCTTGCAGCAATGCTGGATACTTAACTCACTGAGAGAGGCCAGGGATTGAACCTACATCCTCAGGGATACTAGTGGGGTTCGTAACCTGCTAAGCCACAAAAGGAACTCCCTTCAGGCAGTTTCTTACTCTGCACTGATATCTCTCTTCCTTTCCTACTTGTCAAGAAAGAAAAAAAGACGGAGAGAGAGAGAAAGAAAAAGAAAGAACGAAGAGAGAAAAGAAAGGAGAAAGAAGAAAGCACAAAAGCTTTTGAGTATTTACTCTATATCCTCATTATGTTCTTTTTATTTGGAAAAGTTATCTCAGCAATATCTTACCATAATGGATAAATTCAGGATCAAGGGTACTAACTGTGACACTGTATCGACCTAATAAGTCAATTAACCAATTCTTCATCTTTTGGCAGTTAAGGATCCCTTTGATAATCCGAATATGGATCCTCTCCCTCAGAAAAATGCACTTACACAAAAAGTTCAGGAACCCAAGTTAAGAACCTTCCCACCACCCTCAAAAAAGACATAACCACTGTTTCTAATAACCAGGAGTACCCAATTCCCCCTATTCACGTATGTATAATCTCTTCTGAGTGACAAAGAAATTATCCTCCGTGAATAAATAAAATGAGAGAATTCCTCCAAGATCTATAATCCTCACCAGCTAGTAACAACACAGCTTCTACTTCCTGGGCCCACTGCAAAGAAGCTGATATGCAGTATACAATGCAAAAGTCTTGTATAATAGCTATATCTCACTTATACATATGAGAAAACTGAAACTCAGAAGGATCAAGTGACTTGACTCAAGGCTATCCAGGTGAAAAATGGCAGAGGTAGGTTTGCTCTGGCATTCTGACTTCCAAAGCCCATCTATACTGCCCCCCAGCAGAGGAGACCTTGTTACCATATTGATTATGGATACAGATCAAAGATACTGCCATCTCCTAGTAAGTAAACAGTACAGTCCAAGGATCCAGTTCAGTATTACACACCCCATGGGTGTCCAATAAATACTTGCTGAGTGACTAAAGGCAGAGAACCTTGTCCACAGAAAGGGGGAAATGGTGTCAACATTCTTAAAAGAGTTCCACATGAGTTCATGTGTCACAGCTTGGATTTCAGTCACTATTATATTTCCTGGGCCTCTCCAGCTTGGCAAGGACCCTAAGAACCTCATCTGTTACATTCTCGCATGCAAAGGTTCACAACATATCAGTGAGGTAATGAGATAAATCAACTGTGAAATTTCAATAAAACAAAGTCTAGATATCTTTCCTCCTGGTTCCTATTCTACCCTGTACATCCTCCAAGACTGTCCCCATGAGACTATTGTTTCTGAGCAATTACATTGTATCATTGAAAACCTATTTAAGGCCAGGACCTAGTCATTTTCATCTTTATATGACCACTACTCAGCTACTTACACCTAGGAACGCAGTAACCACTATTTCAAATATAAAGACATTTTTACTAAACAATGAGAGAATACATGAAGGCTTAAGAGCCATATTGCTGAGATTCCAAAAGGAAAACTTACACACTCTTCCCTTAAATGTTCAAGAGTAGACCCTACCAGATAAATATCAGGGAAGAACAAAAGATAGTGTTGAATTTAAAACGGTTAAATAAAGGAGTTCCCTGGTCTAGTGGTTAGGATTTGGTACTTTCATCGATGCAGCCTGTGTTCAATCCCTGGTCTAGAAATTAAGATCCCATATCCCACTGCTATATGCTACAGCCAAATAAAATAAATAAATAATAAAACGGTGACATAAAAGGGAGCCAAAATGAGGCCATGGGTCTCAATGTTACTCCAAACCAGTGATTCTAATCTTTTTTGGGTCACGGCCTCCTTTGAGAATTAAATGAAAGCTACAGATCCTCTCTCCACAGAAAATAAACAGAACCAAAATTCAGTACAGACTGAATCATGACAGCATCACGGATACTCCCCCATCTCAATCCTTTGAAGGTCCACAGATGCTTGAGTTCATAACCTTTCCTTAGAATCTGCATTTCTAAGCCCCATCTAACTAGAAGCAACCTAAATCCATCAACCTATTTGTTAGAGGTCATATCAACATTAAGGGAAACCAATGACAGAGGCAACAGCGTTAGCACTGGGAACATCTCACTGACCACCACAAGGAACAGCCCTGCTACTCTCACTGCCCAGTTCATGTTATTAAGTCACAGTAACAAACTGTGGGGTAAGCATATTTCTCCCCCAAATAGAATGTAAGAAATTCAAAAGTAGGAGTCATATCTAACAGTATTATCTAGATAACAGTTTATTTAAAGGACAGGTTTTTTTTTTCCTTTTTAGCGATGCACCTGAGGCATATGGAAGTCCCCAGGCTAGAGAGGGAATCAGAATCGTAGCCCCTGGCCTACACCACAGCCACACCGGATCCAAAGCCACATCTGTGACCCATGCTGCAGCCTGCCGCAACGATGGATCCTTAACCCACTAAGTGAGGCCAGGGATCAAAACTGCATCCTCAAGGACACCATGTGAGGTTCTTAACCTGCTAAACCACACAGGAACTCCTAAAGAACAGATTTAAAACAACCTACACATTATCTTATTCTAAAGTGAGATATAATTAATGCAGTTCAGGAAAAGATAATCTGGCACGTAACTAGCAGATTTTAAAACAAAATATTTTCCTAAATTGGGACCCCTGGGAGCTTGAAATACAACACTAAATCTATTTAAAATGTGCTTTCTCATCTCTCTAGTCCTGATTTCTCTGTGTGGCAGGGTTTGGCCATCTATGGTATATATGCTAGCATACAGCAAACTACAACCACCATTCCCTAAGGGATGAGGGAAACTGCCACTGGGGCCTAAGGGGGGTATGGGCAGGAGTCTTGCTTCTTGTTGTAAAGATATTTATTCAAGAAACATTTCCTGAACTTCAATGATGCCTACATTCCTGGGTTACATGCTTAGAGATAAAATGATGACAAGCGCAGCCCGGTCTTCACGGCGTTTAAGATGTAGTTGGATAAAGAGAAAAGAAAGGAAGCAATCAGACCACAGAGTAATGAGTATCACGTTAGGGATAAATTCAGAAGGCAATTTCAGGCAAGCGGATGGCCAATGCAAGTCAGGGGTGGCTTTCTGAGGGAAATAAAATCCAAGGCAGACGTAAAGAATTAAAAGGAATTAGTTGGTGGGGTGAGAAGATGCAAACCATTGCATTTAGAATGGATAAGCAACGAGACCTTACTGAATAGCACAGGGAACTATATCCTATCTCTTGGGACACAACGTGATGGAAGATAATACGAGAAAAAAGAATGTATGTATATGTGTGACTGGGTCACTTTGCTGTATAGCAGAAATTG
This sequence comes from Catagonus wagneri, assembly GCA_004024745.2. Classification (NCBI taxonomy): domain Eukaryota; kingdom Metazoa; phylum Chordata; class Mammalia; order Artiodactyla; family Tayassuidae; genus Catagonus; species Catagonus wagneri. Next base: position 2,410,289 of record PVHT021183541.1, on the reverse strand, counting down.
GCACAACACTGTAAAAATCAACCATACTTCAATCATCAATCAATTAATCAATGGAATTAGTTGGGAATTCCCTGGTGGCTCAGCAGGTTAAGGATCTGGCATTGTCACTGCTGTGACTCAAGTCACTGCTGTGGTGTGGGCTCAATCCCTGGCCCAGGAATTTCCATATGCTACAGACAGGGTCCAAAAATAAGGAATTAGTTGGGTTTTCTGGTTGTTTTGTTTTTAGAGGCTAGTTTTGGTTTTGGTTTAGTCAGAGGTAGAGGTGGCAAAAAAATATACCATGAAAAATGAAACAGGAGGAGTTCCCGTCGTGGCGTGGCGGAAACAAATCTGACAAGGAACCATGAGGTTGCGGGTTCGATCCCTGGCCTTGCTCAGTGAGTTAAGGACCCGGCATCGCCATGAGCTGTGGTGTAGGTCACAGACACAGCTCAGATCTGGTATTGCTGTGGCTGTGGTGTAGGCTGGCAGCAACAGCTCTGATTAGACCCCTAGACTGGGAACCTCCATATGTCACGGGTGTGGCCCTAAAAAGATGAAAAAGAAACAAACAAACAAACAATATATGAAAACGGCCAGAAGTAAGGATGTCAGGGAGAGCTACAGTCATCCAACATGGCTAGAACACTGAATTTAAGGAGAGAAATGGACAGAGGCAGCGCTCCCAGAGGGCCCTTATAGGATCTCAATTTATAGAGACGCTCACCCCAGCCCACCCCCAGTGAATCACACTTAATGCTCTTGTTCTCCGTGTTTTGTTTTGTCTTTTAACTTATTTTGAAATAATTTTAAATTTACAGAAATCTTGCAGATATTACAGAGTTCTTATGTGCCCTTACACAGCTTTACCCTAATGTTAACAGAATCATGGTACATGTGTCAAAACAAAGAAATTATCTTTGGTACAAAAATCTAAACTACAGACTTTATTTGATTTCAGTTTTATCATTTATCATGATCACTCTCTCTCTCCAAGCCTCACTATGCCCCAACATCACCAGCCCATTCAAAATATAAACACTACATCATTTCGGAACAGAGTGGAAGTTCTCCAAAACAGATGATTTAGAGTAGGGAGAACTATCAGGGATTCAAGGAAATTTAACAAAAATTAAATCAGCGATGTCTTTATAGGAGAAAGAACCACAGGCACATGAGCATGAGCAAGCACCCCCCACACACACACACACACACTCACACAATCCCCCTATCCACGTACAAAATGCTGGTGCTGTTTTCACTATGGAAGAGAAAAGAAATTCACGCCAATCCATTCTGCCTCTTTAGTCTTGCTAGTAAGTAATAAATTCCCCTAAATCCCCTTTAATCTTTCTCTCTTCAAATACCCCAACCACCTCATGAAAGAGTCAAGCCAAAATCACCTCAACAAATGACAGCAAAACAAATGACAGCAAAATCACTTGGGAGATGGAAGAGAAAAGAAAGAATGATGATTCATTCTTAGACTTTCTAAGAACTCTAATCATTAGGAGAGAATTCCATTATGTCACAAAAATCTTCATAAAGATACTTGACCAATATTAGCCATACTTTTACATTTATGACCCTTTCTATTACATTCATTCTAAGCCTCCATCTCCTAAAAGTCCCAAACCTACAACAACCCTGATTAATGTCGATTCTAGAATCAAGGATGAATCCTTTGCAGAAATTGCTGTCAATGAAAACTGCCAATTTCTTCCACAATTAAAACACAATGGTTATCCCTAGGAAGTAGAATTTAAAGAATATTTTTATTTTCCCTATGTTTTCAGCCACTGAGGGCTATTTATCAAACATTCATCAAATACGCATAAAGCATGGCCCTCTGTCAGACATAGGAGAGGTAGGAAAAAGAAAACTTCTATGTTGAAGATACAGCCTATGAATGCACTCACCAATACTTTCTCCATTTAAGGGTTAATCAAAATTAAGGGTTTTTTCCTCTGCTTTTTAGGGCCAAAAGTGCAGCATATGAAAGTTCCCAGGTTAGGGATCAAATTAGAGCTGCAGCTACCAGTCAATACCACAGCTACAGCAACACAGGATCCTTAACCCACTGAGCAAGGCCAGGGATTGAACTGGAGTCCTCATGGATACTAATTAGGTTCATTACCGCTGAGCCACAACAGGAACTCCAAAATCAAGCATAATTTAAAATTCAGTTTCTCAGTCCCACTAGCCACATTTCGAGGAGAAATATGTGGCTAGTGGCTGTTGTAAAGGATAGTGGGGAAAGTCCTATTAGACAGGGCTAATCTAAAAGAAGGTCTAATGCTAATTCAAGTCCTAGAAATAGAGGAAGGACCTGGGGAAAGCTTCTTGGAAGACATGCATTTGAAATGGTTATTAAAGCGAGCATTCCAGGCTGGCTGATGACACACAATACATGCCACTGGTCCTCCACTTCAGCATCACGCAATATCAAAATTTCCAGGGCTATTCCCCCAAAACAAAAAGCAAAATGTTTCAAGGAAGCATTACAGAAAGAACTGAGTAACAGGCTTTTGTTGCTTCTTTTTTTTTTTTGTCTTTTTTTTTTTTGCCTTATCTAGGGCCGCACCCGCAGCATATGGAGGTTCCCAGGCTAGGGGTCTAACAGGAGCTGTAGCTGCCGGCCTACACCACAGCCACAGCAACGCGGGATCCGAGCCACGCCTGCAACCTACACCACAGCTCACGGCAACGCCGGATCCTTAACCCACTGAGCAAGGCCAGGGATCAAACCCGAAACCTCATGGTTCTTAGTCGGAGTCATTAACCACTGAGCCACGATGGGAACTCCTGTTGCTTCTTTTTTTTTTAATGCTAAGATAAGCTTAGATGAAAAAACTAGATTATAAACTCCAATTAGGACCTCCCTAAAAAGGCGGAACAGAAAACAGAACTGGAGTTAACAGCTAGATCATTCTGGAAAACTTTAACAGGTAAGCTAAACTAGGGATCAAGGGGACAAACAAAAGAACACTCTACGCTCATCCAAATACCTTTCAGTGGGAAAAATATTTCCCAATAATCAAGGTGAAATTGCAGGTGATTAACCCCACAGAAAGAAAAGTGAACACACAAACAAACCAGCCTGATAAAACTATTAACAACAGTGTGCTTTCTAAGGGGTGGGCATTTTTTCCTACTCTCTTTTCATGAATCTATCTATAGTACCTAAACATATGCTGCCTCAGTTCCCTCATCTGTAAAATGGGTACAAGGATAGTAACTATTCCCGAGGTCTGTTACGTGGACTCCTTGAGTTAATCATATTAAGTTCATAAAATAGTGCCTGTCATATAGAAAGGGCTAAGTATTGGCTATTGCTACTGCAGGAGTCTCTGAGGGCCTAGTTTCACTTAGTGAAGAGTAAAAGGATTTCCCTAGGGGCGAGCTCACAGGGGAGAAGGATGCTGTACTAAGTGTCATACTGGGGGTGGGGTGTCTTGAAAAGTTTAATCTGTCCCAAGCTGAGTGAGCTACACAGACATCTTCCAACCATATCCTATGGACTATGATAATGCTTGGAGCTACGGGAAGACAGCTGCCAGAACTCTGGCAAACTTTAGAACATAGCTATGGACCTCTGATATCAAGATTTAGGATATCAATTCCCCCCCCACTTTTTTTTTTTTTCAAAAGTCCATGTTGCCTTACCACCTGGACTATTCTATCCTTCATTTGGGTGTTAATCAGGTACCCATGACAAGTCAGGCACTTTATGAGGAAAAGGTGGAAAACAAAAAAGAACATATTCCGAGCCTCAAGAAGTAGAAGACAGGAATTCCCTGGTGGCCTAGTGGGTTAAAGATCTGGCATTGTCATTGCTGTGGCTCAGGTCACTGCTATGGTGAGGGTTCCATCCCTGGCCAGGGCAACTTCTAAATGCCACAGGTGCAGCAAAAAAAAAAAAAAAAAAAGAATAAGACAACAACTATTCTACTTCTAGGAATTTTTCCTACAGGTATAATCTCACATGTGCAAAGTGATATACAAGCAAGTTTCCCCTAGCGTACTGATTGCAAAGGCAAAGAACCAGAAACAAATCCAAGGCCCATCAATAGGAGACTGGTTAATTACAGTGTATCTGTCTACTGGAACACCAGGAGGCTATGAAAAAGAACAAGGAAGCTTCCTTTGTGCTAACACTGAACATCTCCCAAAACATTAAATGAAAAAAAAAGAGTTCCTATCATGGCACAGTGGCAATGAATCTGACTAGGAACCATGAGGTTGCGGGTTCGATCCCTGGCCTCGCTCAGCGGGTTAAGGATCCGGCGTTGCCATGAGCTGTGGTGTAGGTCGCAGACGCAGCTTGGACCTAGCGTTGCTGTCGCTGTGGTGTAGACCAGCAGCTACAGCTCTGATCAGACCCCTAGCCTGGGAACCTCCATATGCTGCGGGTACAGCCCTAAAAAGACAAAAAAGAAAAAAAGGAGACACAGAACAGTAAACATAGTACGCTACCATTCATGTAAAGGGGGTGGGGGGGCTCATACATATTTCTATTTGCTTGTTTATATGTGCATAAAGTACCTCTGGAAGAATAAGAAAAATATCTCTGGAAGGAAAAAAATACCTCCGGTAGAATACTTATGTCTCTAAGGGGGACAACTGGGCAGCCAGGGATAAGGGAACAGTATGGGTGTTTTGTGACTGCTGATACAGCCCCATACAAACATATCACTACCCAAAAACAAGTGGTATGTATAACATCACCAGCAAAGTGCTAATGAAACAGAGCTGAGGAAAAACCCCAGGAAGAAAGATCTCAGAATAGTGGACGCCTGAGAGGATGTTGAAGGATGAGCAGGAAATTCACCAATCAGAAGATTGGTAAGGGAACTCTCAAGAGTAACCAGCTTCATCAAATACACAGAGGGAGAGAAAGAACAGAGCTTATTCTGGAGACCAAGAACTATAAGGCTGGGAAAGTAAGATAGGCCAAAGTGTAAAGGATTCTACATACTAGCCATCTGGACTTAATTTTACAGACCACAGAAAAGCACTAAAGGTTTCAAAGCAAGGGAGCAAGTTAGGTTTTTCTTTAGTGCCTCCAGTGACTTGCTGAGAATAAACGAGAGAGGAAAGAACGAAGAGAGGACAACTTTGTAGAAGACTTCTGCAACTAAGCACAGTAATATCCCACCTCTCCAGTGCCATACAGCACAGTGGATTTCACTTAACTGACTTAATACTTAACTTAGCATTTGAGAATAACAATTCCTATCAATGGAGCACTTATCATATGCTAAACATTTTTTTTATACATTACCTGGTTTCTAAAGAGCTTGTTTAAGGTGTCAGAACAAATGGAGGAACTGGGGCATGAATCTATCCATTTTAATACCTGTCCACACATTACCAGTGCTGGCCTGTGGGAAAGTTTTCCCTAGTCTATGTAAAAATGAGAAGTGGAAACATAAACCTACATATGTCATGAAAAGCAGCCAACTTCCTTGAGAATGGCTATCTTTTATACTGATATTGGATACTTTTTTTTAATGTATATTTTTTCCTTTTCATGGATCCTTTTTCGTTAACAAAATAATGGTGAGTAGACTTTTTTTTTAACATCCTCTTTGGCAAACTAAAAATTGGAAAATTACTATTTTTTTCTACCACATTGTTCAACTGGTCTAAAAGCCAAGTCCAGAACCACTGCACTAATAATGACATCACAGAGCATTTACCATGACCCAGGCATGATCCTAAGCTTAAACACACTATCCATTTTAATTTGCACAGTGACCCTATGCATAGACACTTCTATAGTCCCCCTTTTATAGATGAGGTGCCTGAAGGTTTAAGTGTTTTGTCTGAGGGTGCAGAGCTGCCAAGAGGTGGGACTGGGACTCAAATCGAGGCCACCTGTCATGATGGGAAAAGAGTAACTTGAGGCTTGAGTCCTCACACTGAAATTGTGAATATGCTACTTGGCTTATGACCTAGACATTAAGATACGTGACACTGGTAAGACCCTAAGACTAGCTGCTATGTGGGGCAAGTTATAAGACAACAGATCAATAGCATGTGCTGTTCTACTGATTCAAAATTTCATTGGCCTTCCTCTAGAGCACTAGCATGCTGGCTTACCTACATATGCCCTACAAATTGTCCTTTTTCAACTGCCCAGCAAACTGAAAGCTGTCCTGTGTTACCGAATTTCTACCTTCACTGTTGACATTTAGTTCCCAAAAAAAAAAAAAAAAAATCTGGTCTCAAAAAGCCTTTGTAGTGGGCAGAATAGGTATTTAGGTGCATTTTATAGATGAGAACTCAAGATAAATGACTTACCCAAGGTCACAAAGTTGGTAAGAAGCAAAATGAACACTAATAACAGAAAGGGTTCTTTACATCATTTGAGGAAACCCAAGAATCTAAGGACTGAAAGTCCCCAGAGGTTTTATTTTTCCTAGTTTCTCTCAAAAATTCTTACCTTTAATTCAACAAATACTGTACTCCTACTGACATGTCTAGGATAAATGTGAGGAGGTCACAGGATAAACAGGAGAACAAAACATGAACTTGGACTGCTTTCTTTCTAAACCTAGTAAGATGAGGAGTTCCCATAGTGGCTCAGTGGTTAACGAATCCGACTAGGAACCATGAGGTTGCGGGTTCGATCCCTGGCCTTGCTCAGTGGGTTAAGGATCCGGCATTGCTGTAAGCTGTGGTGTAGGTTGCATCCCGCGTTGCTGTGGCTGTGGCGAAGGCCGGCAGCTAAAGCTCCTGTTAGACCCCTAGGCTGGGAACCTCCATATGCCGCAAGTGCGGCCCTAGATAAGGCAAAAAGACAAAATAAAAAAAAAACCTAAACCTAGTTAAGATGAAATCTATCTTCCTAGTCAATGCATTCTTGCACCAAAATGTTTAGTCACACTTAATTCTTTAAGATTAAAAAAAAAAAAACCTGCCCACTGGCCTTCTATATTTTTTACTTTCTGGTACAGAAAAAGGGTGCTCCTTGTGTTAACTATAAGTGAAGAACTGCTTTTGTTTTATATATGGCATATAAATGCTCAGAGAGGAGGAGGCATATTTTGTATAATTAGTACTCTAACGTAGACACTAAAACACTGGTTAAATGGGGAGAAAAAGGAAAAATTAAACTTGTCCCCCTATACCTCTATCCTCTGGAGCTCACGAAGAACCTAGTTATAGTTTGTTCTCCTTCTGCTTAACAGTCCTTAATTATTTAAATTATCTAAATATTTCAACAAAACTAATCAAATGTTCTAAATAAATAAAATTATTTTAATTTTATTTTGTTTATTGACCCATAAAAAGGAAGATGTAACTACATACAACTATATAACTATATATCATGGCCATTCCTGATTTTGACTAAAAGAAGGAACAAGTATTATACTAACATCTCCTTTAAAACAAGCATGGTTGGGAGTAGGGGGATACCTACTGAGGAGAAAAGAGAACTGAGGGTTTGGCCAGAGCTATCATCCACGAAGCAGACTTTTATTTGCCTCATCTCTAGCGTGAAATCGGTTCTGTAAAGTGTAAAGCACACCAGAGAAGGTGGTAGGAAGCTGGGGCTCCAAGCACAGTCTCCAAACCAGACTGCCTCAGGGACCTGCTAGCCAGCTACTGAGGCCTAGGGCAAGCTCTGCCAGGAAGCCTCAGTTCCTGGCTAGAAAACGAAATACCACCTACCTCCGACCAGAGGTTTATCATGAGGAGGATTATGAGGGAACACTCAGAAGTCTACTGCTACCCAATAAGCATATTGTTATTAAAACTGGTGATAATGCTATAATTAATTTAATTATTGTTCTAAGAAAGGGTAACTGCCTTACCTTTAAAAGTAGTAGAGTCCCACAGATATCATTATTACTAATTTCTTGCTTTTCAGCTCAATTTTTCCTTTATATAAGAAAAGCCACAGATAATACAACCATTCTGGAAAAAAAATTTTAATCTTTTTTTCCCTCTGAATAAAATGGTAAAATCATTGAGGAAAACTCAGAAAAAAATATTTAATCACTCAAAATTGTACAGCACATAAATTCTAACAGCACTCCAGCATATTTCTTCCACTCTCCCCATACATATTTTAAAATAACTTGAACCATACTGTTTATAGTTCTATATCCTGCTTTTTTCTCATACTTAATTTTATTTTGTGTGCACTTTCCCATGTCAAGAATTCTCTAAAAGCATCCTTTTTTCATGACTCCAGACTTTCCATAAAGTGACCATTCCCCTGGGAGTTCCCGCTGTGGCTCAGCAGGTTAAGAACCTAACTAGTATCCATGAGGATGCAGGTTCGATTGCTGGCCTCACTCAGTGGGTTAAGGATCTGGCCTTGCCACAAGTTGTGGCATAAGTCACATATGTGGCTCAGATCTGTGGTTATTGTGGCTGTGGCGCAGGCCAGCAGCTACAGCTCCAATTCGAACCCTAGCCTGAAAACTTCCATATGCCTAGGGTGCATCCCTACCAAAAAAAAAAAAAAGTGACCATTCCCCAAAAGTTAAAAATTTAGATTGTTTCTTTTAATACACATCACTACAATTAATCACTATACATCTTTGTATAAATGTAAAATCTTGGTCCTCATCTCTAGTTCTTGGTACATATAGATACCTATAACTAGATCAAGAATTATGTGTCTCTTAAAGCACGGCCAGACCGCTTTCCAGAAAGTTCACACTAGTTTTTCTGCCTGACAGTCCCATCAGGACATCACACAGTGACCATACCTATTTCCTTTTAATTCCCAGTAAACAGAGACCCAAACAATCTGGAATTACAACACAAACAAGGAAGATCTGTTATTACAAGATGCTTGCAGTTTCTAAGAGATCACTATTCTCCCACTCATTATCAGGTATGTGACCTTGAATAATCTTGGAAAAGTTATAAATATCACCTGACATGATCACATTCATATATTAAAGTCATGACTTAAGTGCCTTTCAGATGGAGACTCTCAAACAGTTTCCAACTTATTAAGAACTGTGTAGAAGAGTTCCCACTGTGGCACAGTGGGTTAAGAACCCAACTGAAGTGGCTCAAGTTACTGCAGAGGTATGGGCTCAATCCCCAAGCAGGGGCAGCGAGTTAAAGGAGCCAGCATTGTCACAGCTGCAGCAAGGTCACAGCTGTGGCTCAGATTGAATCCCTGACCCAGGATCCTCCATGTGCCACAGGTGCAGCCATTTAAAAACAAACAAAAAGAACTGTATGGAAAAGGAAATTATGTCCCATCATGAGAAAAAGAGGTCTGTACATGTAGAAAATTCAGAAACGTACACTTAAGGAGTTCCTGCGTGGTTAAGTCTCTGTGTTGTCACTGCAGTAGCTCAGGTCACTGCTGTGTTACGGGTTCAATCCCTGGCCCAGGAACTTCCACATGCCACAGGCGAGGCCAAAAAAGAAATGGAGTTCCCACTGTGGCTCAGTGGGAACAAACCCAACTAGTATCCATGCGGGTATGGTTTCGATCCCTGGCCTCACTCAGTGGGTTAAGAGTCCGGCATTGCTGTGAACTGTGGCACAGGTCGCAGACACAGCTCAGATCCTGCACTGCTGTGGCTGTGGCGGAGGCAGGCAGCTCTAGCCCTTTAAAAAAAAAAATACGTCACAGAGTCCCCTTGCAGAGTAGAAAGTTAAGGATCCAATGTTGTCGCTCCAGTGGCTCAGATCGCTGCTGTGGCAAAGGTTCAATCCTTGGCCCAGGAACTTCCACATGTCATAAAACATGAGTCTCATTCCCCCACAAAACATCACAAAAGCAGCATCCACCTACAAACTTAAAAAGCATTTTTGAAAAATAAAGACCTAGTAATACTTTTAATCACCAAGCATTTAGGTACAGTATCCCCAGTGAAACAATTCCCTTAAAGTTAAAGCCACTCCAGCTGAAGGTGGTGATTTCAAGAATCTAATAATCGCATATTAATGCAGGGCTGACTTTCATTTGTACACAATCAATTTGTTACTGAACAAAGAATCCTTTTTAATTGCCCATGGAATTAACAGTAATCATTTTGTCTTTTATTCCTAAGTAGTGCAAGCTGCAACAGATGAAGCCATGGTTTCGACCCTTCTTTTACTATTATTTTTTTTTCTTTTACTATAATTTTTTATGGCCGCACCTGCAGCATATGGAAGTTTCCAGCCAGGGATTGATTGTGAGCCACAGCTGCGTCCTATGCCACAGTGGCATTACCCACTGTATCTGGCTGGGGATTGAATCCACACCTCTGCAGCGACCAAGCTGCCACAGTTGGATTCTTCCCTTTTTTTTTTTTCTTTTCTTTTTATTTTTTTTTCTCTTTTGCCTTTTTAGGGGCTGCACTCACGGCATATAGAGGTTCCCAGGCTAAGGATCCAATCGGAGCTGTAGCCACCAGCCTTCACCACAGCCATAGCAACGCCAGATCTCAGCCACATCTGTGACCTACACCACAGCTCACAGCAACACTGGATCCTTAACCCACTGAGCGAGGCAGGGATTGAACCTGCAACCTCATGTTTCCTAGTAGGATTCGTTTCCACTGCACCACAATGGGAACTCCTTTGATTTTTTTTTTAAGTTTTATTGAAATATAGTTGATTTACAAGGTTGTGATAATTTCTGCTGTACAACAAAGTGATTCAGTCATCCATATACACATATCCATTCTGTTTCAGATTTCCCCACATAGATTATCACAGAATATTGTATAGAGTTCTCTCTGCTATACAGCCTGTCCCCATTGGCCAACCATTCCATATACCTCAGTGTACACAGGATAATCCTAATCCCTGGTCCATCCCTCCCACCCCCACCCCCCTCCCCACCTCCACAGCTAGATTCTTAACCCACAGCATCACAGCAGGAACTCCTTGATCCTTATTTTATATGGAAATGGGGAGAAGTGCAATGCAACTGTGTGTGTGTATGTATATATATATACATACATATACACACTCAGGCTAGGGGTCGAATCAGAGCTACGGCTGCCAGCCACAGCTGCAGCCACGCCAGAGGCAAGCCACATCTACAACCTACATACACCACAGCTCACGGCAACACCGGATCCTTAACCCAGGGACTGAACCCACAACCTCATGGTTCCCAGTCAGATTTGTTTCCCCCGCGCCAAGGTGGGTACTTCCAACAATGCATTTTTTTTTTTTTTTTTTTGGTCTTATCTAGGGTTGCACCGGCGGCCTGTGGAGGTTCCCAAGCTAGGGGTCTAACAGGAGCTGTAGCTGCCGGCCTTCGCCACAGCAACACGGGATCCAAGCCGCGTCTGCAACCTACACCACAGCTCACGGCAACGCCGGATCCTTAACCCACTGAGCAAGGCCAGGGATCGAACCCTCAACCTCATGGTTCCTAGTCGGATTCATTAACTACTGAGCCACAACGGGAACTCCAACAATGCATTTTTTATTTTACACTTTAGGAGGCTATTAGCTGTAGCTGGCCAACATTCCTTCACCCCAACATTTGTTTTTGAATTGCAGAAGGGGTTTTGTTTTTGTTTTTGTCTTTTTAGGGCGGCACCCACGACATATGGACGTTCCCAGGCTAGGATTCGAAAGAGAGCTGCAGCTGCAGCTGCCAACCTACACCACAGGCCACAGCTACAGAAACTCAGAATCCAAGTCACATCTGCAACCTACACCACAGCTCACAGCAACGCTGGATCCTTAACCCACTGAGTGAGGCCAGGGATTGAACCCACATCCTCATGGATACTAGTCAGGTTCACTACTGCTGAGCCACGACGGAAACTCCCTGCAGGGTTTTTTGTTTTTTGGCTGTGCCCATGGCATGCAGGACTGGTGGCTACAGCTCAGACTGGCCCCCAGCCTGGGAACCTCCATATGCCACGAGTGCGGGCCTAGAAAAAGCCAAAAGACAAAAAAAAAGGAAAAAAGAAAAAGAAAGAAAAAAGATTCCAAGTGCAGTAGCTCAGGTCACTGCAGAGGTGCAGTTTCCATCCCTGGCCTGGGAACTTCCATATGCCACAGGTGCAGCCATTAAAAAAAAAAAGGTATTTTAGGGAGTGCCACACAAGTAAGTCAAGGGGCAAAGTAATTTTTTTTTGTCTTTTTTTTTTTTTTTTTTTTTGCCTTATCTAGGGCCGCACTCGCGGCATATGGAGGTTCCCAGGCTAGGGGTCTAATTGGAGCTGTAGCTGCCGGCCTTCGCCACAGCCATAGCAATGCGGGATCCAAGCCGCGTCTGCAACCTACACCACAGCTCACTGCAACACCGGATCCTTAACCCACTGAGCAAGGCCAGGGATCGAACCCGCAACCTCATGGTTCCTAGTCAGATTCGTTAACCACTGAGTCACTACGGGAACTCCGAGGCAAAGTATATTTTAATCTATATGCTTCCAGTTTTTCTCTGAAGAAAATTTTTCAATTAGTGGCTATTCAGATAATCTTCTATTTGCCAAAGAAAACATTAATTTAAGGTAATTACATGACCAAACAATTCTATCTTCTGTCCGTTAAACAAATTTACTTATAGTTTTGTCATCCCAGGGTGTGAATCCAGGTCAGAAACAAAATGCTCAACTTTTTCAATATGCCAACTAGAAAAACAAGCTGGTACTTGTGGCTGCAGATTCTTTTATATGGAACCCAATGTGTGCTCAGTCTCTGAATATGAAAATCTTTTTTCCTCCTTCTTTTTTGGCTGCCCTGGGACATATGGAGTTCCCAGGCCAGGGATCAGATCTGAGCCTCAGCCTCAACCTACACCACAGCTGCGGCAATGCCGGATCCTTAATGCACTATGCCAGGCAGGGAATCAAACCTGAGTCCCAGAGCTCCAGAGACACCGCTCAAGGGACTGAACTATCACTTATTCTTATATCCCAGAGTGGCAAGGTAGTCTAATAAAATAAATACAAATTTTAGAATCAGACAGACATATGTCCATAATACAGCCCTACCACCTATTAGCTGTATAGCCCTGATCAAGACACTTATGTTGCATATATAGGGATTAAATGATGACCATGAGAGCATGCCATCTAAGAGTCTCAAGCCTTTAAAAAAAAAAAAAAAAGGCCATTATAGTCAGTGAACTCATCTCCCAGCCTCTCTCCCCAACTCCACCCCGCAAAAAGAGAAAAAGGCTGTGGCACCAGCTTGGCTTCAATCAGCATGTACATAGTGGGGGCCTATTATGTACAAGGTATTTTGCTAGGTATGATGGGAAATAATGAGAACCAACTAGTATAACCCTTTCATTTTTCTAATGAAGAAACTGCAACCCAGAAAAGTGAAAATGATTTTGGCCCAAGTCACACAGCTACTAAGCAGCAGAGCCAGGGCTAGGACCCAGGTTTCTTCATTAACAACTCAACATTCCTTTTTTTTTTTTTTGTCTTTTTTTTTTTGCGTTATCTAGGGCCGCACCCACAACCTCATGGTTCCTAGTCGGATTCGTTAACCACTAAGCCACAATGGGAACTCCAATTCAACATTCTTCACACTATGAGAAGCTGTCTCTCAGTTGTCCAAGTTTGATTACCAAGTGCAAATATTACAATAGTGACTAGCAAGAGAATATTTTCTAAACAAGAATGCAGAGACACTAGGAGAACAAAAAAAAAAATATGAAATACCTATAGATGCATAATACAACAGTCACAATTGCCACAAAATTTCATAAAATGAAAACGTTCATTCCAATAAAGGAAGATGAAAGAGGCAAGAATGGTGATTTCCTACTAAAATAAATACTGCTTTCCTGTGATGATGTTTCACGGCTGGAAGTACCTGGTTCTCTGCTAATATACCGATTTAATGCTGTTTCTTAATATCACAGAAGCAAATAAATGAAAATGAGACTGACAGATGCCAAATATTATTTTCAAGAATTCCTCATAGATGAACTGTGATAAAACATTGTATCAAAAGTTAAATAGAAATAAATTTTCGGGAAGATGAACATGAATGATTTGTTTGCATTTCCTAATACCAGCAATTCAAGTGCTACTCAGACCATTGCTATTTGAGAGCCTAGATCAACAATGACTCAGCTTGAAAAATTCCATACTGTTTTTAAGAGGTATATGGTTTTAGCTATGTATTTAATACAATCTGGATACCCCTTTTCCCTAAAAATTATAAATTAATCATCGTGTTAATGGCTGAAAAAAGAGGCAAGTATTTACATTTGAAAAAGCATACAACAAAGGTAATCCAATTCATTTTATCGCATCCCCTAAGAAAGAGTCCCTGGCCCATTCTGGGTTACAGGATTTGATGAGAGGGCAGTGGTTAAGCGCAGCACTAGGAGTTCAGTCCCAGTCCCAACTCTAACATGGTATGTGATCCAGAACAAGAATCTACAACTGGAGATGGATGGCACACAATACTTCAGGCTAGGAATGTGAAGCCCAGAGGTGAAGTGTTTTGTCCAAAGTTCCATCTAATTAGGCTAAAGCCTAGGGTCTCCTGCCTGTACTCTTCCAACTATGACAGGAAGCCTGTCATCATGCCCCTTGCAAGACTTCCATTTTCCCATCTGTAAAGGAGGAGGCTAGACTAGGCACTAATCTTCAAACTATTGTTCCAAACCCAAGGGATTTCTGTTAGTCCCTCTTCAAGCAGAGAATCTCCAAGTTTATCTAATGTGAAAAAGAAATTTTAAACTAGATGATCAATAAAATGTCACAATGACTGGGTATGTTAAGACAGTGTTCTAAACTGCCAGCTGGTGAACGACAATAGTCAAAGACCACAGGAAGGCCTACAAGAGGCCCAACACCTCAGAATCCTAACGCAGACAAAAGAGGGGGAAGCAGAAAAGACCAATGGGAAACGGACAACCACTTTCACCTTTTCAATCTCCAACCGTACTGACCTGATGTGTTTCCTCATCACATACGGACCAAATACCTATGAGACTGTAGTTTACAGTACCTGTGCAACCCTCACTCCTCCCAGACTGTCCTTTGCCCAAAGTCACCATCAGGTCCATGGAGCTGCACATGGACAACTTCTTCCATGTGTTCAGTATCAAGAGGAATAACTTATTTTCTCATTCTGATTTTTTATTGTCCTAAATGCTTTGGCTTTCATCATGCCAAGAAAAAAAGGGGCAATGGGTAAGGGAGGGGGAAACAGTCAAAAAGAAAGGTTAATATAAAAAAAGATAGGGGAAGTTCCCGTGTGGCACAGCGGGTTAAGGATCCAGAGTTGCTGTGGCATAGGTCACAACTGTGGCACGGGTGCATTCTCTGACAGGGGAACTTCCACATGCCATGTGCAAGGCCAAAAAAAAAAAAAATAGGAACTTTTATTAGGCCAGTAATACAAAGATTTGCTAGGCAGGGCAAAAACCCTTCAGTACATGTTACTAGGTCGAAAACAGTCTACTACAGTATCCTGCTTCACACCCCACCCCCAAATGGCACATTAACTGATCCAGAAGGCCAAGGCTACTACCTCAGATTTCTACAGCATCCGATTCCATCATGAAAGCAAATGCTGATATAGGGGTTGGGAGCTTCTGCTACCATGAGAGAAATATGACAGTCTATGGAACATCAATTACCAGTTTAGGAAGAAAAATCAGCTCTTTGTTCTTCTGTCTCCTCTCTTCCTATTATGTAAACTCAGACTTTGGGCACACAGAAACTTTCTATGTTGCCAGTTAAAACTCTGGAACACAAATTTAAGCAGTACTGAATACACAGTTGTTTTTATTCTTAATTAGCCACCACGTCCACATTAAGAATAAAAAAACAAAGTAACTATTTATACTAACATGGGGAACATAAACTCAGCAAGGCTAAGATAAATGAACCAAAATTCAGTAAAATACTGAAAGTCAATAATGGTGATGACAAATGCCATAGTTTCTTGTCACAAAATGTAAAGTCCTAAGAACTCAGAAGCTGAAGGAGCCATATGGATCCACTATCCAGCCCTCACACTGTCTCATAAACAATTGCCCTAACATTTGATGAGTCAATGGTCCAATTCTGTAGATGACAGTGAATGTTTTTTATTTCAAATGTATTCACACAGAACTATTTCTAAATAAGTGCTGAAGTAAACAAAGTTTGATCATAGCTCAGTTAAGAAATAAAGTCTTTCCAGTAAATGCTCCTTCACAGCTGGATGGCTGATTTAATATGCAATTGCCCTAGGCCACAGGGGGAAAAAAAATCTGAATTTTTATTTACTTAAGAAATAAAATAAATAAACCTAGAGCATGCAAAAGATTCCCTCTCCCAAGTTAAGGAAGGAAAATGGTTGGATGGTTTTCTGTAAAAATTACCTCTTCCTCTGAATGAATTTCCTAAATCCCACCCCCAACATAAGATCACTGAAGAAAACAGTTCAAGGAAAGGTAGCAAAGGTACATTTCCCAGGTAATAAACCAAAATCCCAATCATATCAGCCCGTTTCTGGCATCCATTTCTCACTCTACCAAATCAAGGCAGTCCAAAAGCTTGGGGAGTATCAGAGCTCACCCGTACTCCTAGTATACCACCCCTCTTTCCCGAATCCAGAAAGGATCTGCCTAGAGGCATTCAGCTCCTGTGACTAGGAGGCCTGCAGTACCAGGGGGCAGAAATCTAAGTGACACTTAGCACTCTCCCTTTCAACAAACAACCGCAAAGAGCTTTCCAAACCCAGGCCCTCACCATTTTGAAGACCAGGAACCCAAATCCTTCCTGGCCAGAGGTGAGAAAGAAATAAGCCCACCTTTCCACACCCCTCCCAAAGATCACACAGCAAACCAGAGGCCATTCAGGAAGGCAAGACTGACAGGCAGCTTCTGCAGACCCAGAGCAGTAAATGCCAAGTGTGGCCGTAACTCCAGATGGGACTGGGGAGAACTCGAAAACTGGCATTTCCCCAGCCAAGGGTAAAACAAAAATAATGTGGGGGGGGGGGCACACTCCTAAGGTCTCCCAAGGGGTGCTGGCTTGGAGGTACAAGGGGGAGAGGGTACTACTGTCTCTTAACAATTGCTCAGAGGAGGAGGGAGGGAAAGTGGAAAGAGAAGACAGATCTCTGAGCAGCTGCAACTCTTTTCCAAAGGACACAAAGCTGCAAAGCCTAGGGACCCAAAGGGGCTGGGGAGCAAAATGCGAGGGGGAAATGGGACAATGGAAAGAGATCTATCCCCACCACCAACCTTGGCAAAAGAGGGGAAATGGGGGAGACGCTCCCAGACTCCAGAGAGCAGTAACCAATCAACCAACCCCACCTATTTACCGAGATCTCACAGGATCCCTGGAGATAAAACCCTCAGGGTCGGGGCGCTGAGAGAGTCTGCAGTCTAAACCTGAGTCTGGAAAAGCCTAGTTCAACCCAGCCCCTTGCCCTCCAAAGCTGAGGGGGTAGAGACCAGAGAAAGGCATGCCTGAAGAGGGGAAGCACACAGTGGGAAGAGGCAGTCAAGAGGGGCAGGTGGGAGAAGCAAGTCAGACAGGAACTAAATGGGAAGAGAAGGAGCCCAGCAGGAAACAAGGCAATGAAGAGAACTGAGAGAGGGATGGCAGAAAGGAGGGAGACTTTAGCCAAGAACTGTGCAGTTCCAAGAAGGAGCTGGAGTGGGGGTGGGTGAAATGAAGGCAATGATTGGGAAAACATCTCTATACTGGGCAGAGCTGGGGGCAGGAGACTCAAAAAGGAGGTAAGAACAGGGCAAAAGAGGAGGACAAATACAAGAAAGGAGAGACTGAAGATTGAGAGGGGAATCAAAATGGTGGGGGGAGACCAGGTGGAAAACTTAGAATTTAGAGGCAACAGAGGTGTGAGGCAGTTACAAGATGACTAGAGTTAAACAGGACTGCTCCAAGAGGGAACAGCAACAGGAAAGTTAAAATGGATCCCAAAAATAGGCAGACAAGTGGACAGCTCCAAAAGGGGCAGAGCTGGGAGGAAAATAGGATGAGGCAGAACTGAACAAATGAAAGAGCAGGTGCAAAAAGGATTTGGGGCAGGTCTGAGATGCACGACAGGAAGGGAAGGGGGTGATGGATCAGAGAGAAGTTACCAATAATTCAGTAAGGTAAAGGTCAAATCTATGAAGGGCCAAAAAGGAGAGGACGGGACTTGGAGAAAGAGGGTGGAAGCAGGTCTTAAGCAGAGAACTGAAGGGGAAACAGGTCAAAGGAAGAGGGAACAAATGAATGGAATAGCTCAAAAGAGGGCCAATACGGAGGTGAGGCGAAGAGAAAACAGGCAAGGACAACACTGGGGACTGCAGGGCGTGAGGCTGCGAAGAGGCTGAGTTAGGGAGAAAGGTCAGAGAAGTGAATGGCAGAAATGAGAGCTGCTGGGTCAGAGATGGGGGAGGAGGCCGCTTCACGGAAGGCAAAGTCAGAAAGCAAGCAGGCTGGAGGGCACAGCAAGAACTGAGACTGGACGAGGGGCAGAGTGGGGAGGCAGAAAAGTCTGGAAAAGAGGAAAGGATGTGAATGACATATTTTGACTAAGGGAGGAGGCAGGCATGGTGCATCCGAGAGGCAGGGGTCAGAGAACCCAAAGGGGTATCGGGGGGAGGTGTGAGGCAGATTTTGTGAGTGGGCAGTAGGGCCCAAGAGGGAGATGGAATTAAGACCATAGAGAAGACGCGGGGCAGCAGTGCCAAGACGAAAGGGGTCCCGGTGGATCTCGAAGGAGGCGAAACCCTTCAGCTCCGGGAGGTGCAATAGAGGGTAACAGCAGACGACTCAAAGAAGAGGGCAAGGGGAGGGTGGTGGAGAAGGCAGAAGGGTCACGAATGTGAAAATGAGGGCCCAGAATTAAGGGATGCGGAAGGGTCACAGAGGAGGTGGGTCCCACGAGCACTGCAGAGTCCAGGAGACGCGAGAGGCATTAACGGAGGAACGGAAGAGGGAAAGCGGAGGCGCAGAATTGGGAGCAGAGTGGCTGAAGTGGCCGGGGGAAAGGGGGGGGAGCGAGGCAGACACCTAGATCCCAGTGGGTCGGAAGGTTGGGGCAGACGCGGCGACAGCAGGGCTGGGGCGGGCAGGGGCAAGTCCGAAGGGCAGGCGGGCCCCGGCGGGCCGGGCCGCAACGCGAAGCGGCGGGGCCCGGGGGGCTGGGGGGCCGCTCCCTCCCCTCCCCCTCCGGCTCCTCCATTGTTCGCGGGCTCCGGGCCCCGCGGTCCCCGCCTCCCCCTGGACCCCACAACGGGGCGGCGCCCGGCCTCGCCGCCGGGGCCCACGAGCTCGCGCACTCACCAGCTGGGCGCCCTCAGCGCGGCCCCGGCCTCCAGGTTCCCGGCAGCGGCGACGGCGGCCCCGGCGCCATGTTCTGCTGCTCCTCGTCCAGCTGCGGCTGAGGCGGCGGCGGCGGCAGCTCCGGCGGCGGGGGGCCGGGCGGACCCTCCCTCGCGGGCTCCCTCCTCCGCCTCCTCCACCTCCTCCTCCCGCCGCTCCGCTGCTCTCCCTCGGGGCGGGGGGGCGGGGAGGGGAAGGGGGGAGGGGCGGGAACCAGGGGGAGGGCGGACCAGCCTCGCTCGCTCGCTCCCTCCCTCCCTCGCAATGGCGGCAAGCGGCACCTCCTTCCTGCGGCCACAGCTCCCGCGCGCGTGCCCCCTCGCTACTGCGCGTGCGTGGCGCGGAGACCGTTGCAGGGGGATAACGGCCCCTGAGCGCGCGCCACGAGGGGATAACCGGCGCGTGGTAGAGGAGAAGTGGAAGCGCGTACGCGCCCGAGGGGCTCACTGCCACCGCAGCGGCCGGGTCCAGGGAACGGGCGCGGAGGGCGCAGTGCGCGTGCGCCCCAAGAAAATGCAGCTACTGCGGTGGCTGCAGCGCGAGACAGCGCGAGGCAGCGCGAGGCAGGACCGGATTGGGCAACTGCGCGTGCGCGACAAGGGATGCCAGCCGCCGCAGCTACTCGCGCTGAGACGGAGGGAGTGGTCCGCGGGGGGTGCGCGCACCCTTGCGCGCGCCAGAAACAGCCGATGCCCTCCTCACGCGCGCTCTTGGAGAAAACCGGAGAGAGGCATGGCCCGGCTTTGGGGGCGGGGGCGAAGGGCGCGATCCCGCTCGCGCGGGACCTGACCAGCCAATGAGAAGCAAAGGGAGGTGGGTTTGCCGCGCGAGCGCAGCCCCCGGGATAACGGAGGAGGAGGAGAGAGGTAGCGACGTAACGTGGGGCGGTGGGGCGGGGCTGAGGAGGAGGGAGCGAACCCAGTGAGGGAATTGATTGGGGGACACGAGGAGGCGTGGCCAGCCTTAGCCAATCCGAACCCTACATTTCGTCGTTCCGGAAGAAGGGGCGGTGCTGAGGAGCGCGTGCAATTTTCCCTAGCAGTGAGGAAAATTTGCAGGCTACGCGCGACTTATTACGACTTGCTCTGGGTCTGTGATCCTCTGTCCCCGGAGAGGGCCAAGGGCCTGGTCCTGCCTGCAGCCCTGGCCTCCAGGTCAGCATTGTGCAAATGACTGCAAGTCGAATGTCAGTTCGAGCGCCCGGAGGGGAAATATTAGTGATGGGAAGGGGCACAGCTATAACCCTTGAGTTCCTCTGAGCTCAAGAGGGGTTCCTCTGGGACCCCTCCGGAAGTACGGATCGTGGAAGATGAGCGTTCTGGGAGCTCAGTCAATATTTAAGGAATGCATGAATAAAAGCCATGCTTCTTACTGCATTTTTCATTTCTTCAGTCTCTTCATCTAAAAAGTGGAATGACAATCGTACCTCTTTAGTAAGGTTTGTTGTGAGAATTTAAGTTCTATTCGTAAAACGCAGAAAATCATGGCTTGTTCTAAAAACGTTGATAAATAAAATTACATGCGCTCAACTTTGGTTGTTTTTTTGTTTTTTTAAGGTTATATCTAACTGCCTTTTTTTTTTAATTTATAGTGTACTTGATTTACAGTGTTGTGTTAGAAGTGTCCAAGTTTTAAAGCATCCCAGGGAGTTCCCCTTGCGGCTCGGCGGTAACAAACCCGCCTAGTATCCATGAGGATGTGGATTCGATCCCTAGCCCCACACAGTGGGTTAAGGATCTGGCGTTGCCAGGAGCTGTGTTACCGGCCGAAAACATGTTTGGGATCCCATGTTGCTGTGGCTGTGGCACAGGCCAGCAGCTGTAGTCCTGATTGGACCCCTAGCCTGGGAACTTCCATATGCCTAGGTGTAGCCATAAAAAGAAAAAAAATTTTTAAGCATCCCATTAAATAAAGGTTTTCTGATTACTGATGAGAGTCAGTTACTTTGACTTTTTTTTTTTAACACTTTTAATGCATAAAGTTTGATTTTTATATGTTAAGGTTTGTTTTTAGCACTATGGCCTAAACAAATCCAGTGCATGGGCCAGATTTTTTTTTTTTTTGCTTTTTAGGGCTGCTCCCTCAGCATATGGAGGTTCCCAGGCTAGGGGTCAAATTGGAGATGTAGCTGCCAGCCTATGCCACAGCAACGAAAGGTCTGAGTCTCATCTGTGACCTACACCACAACTCAAGGCAACGTCAGGTCCTTAACCCACTGAGCAAGGCCAGGGACTGAACCTTGATCCTCACGGAAGGCAGTCAGATTCGTTAACCTCTGAGCCACGGAAATTCCTGGCCGGCCTTCACCACAGCCACAGCAACGCGGGATTCGAGCCGTGTCTGCAACCTACACCACAGCTCACGGCAACGCCGGATCCTTAATCCACTGAGCAAGGCCAGGGATCGAACCTGCAACCTCATGGTTCCTAGTCGAATTCGTTAACCACTTAGCCACGACGGGAACTCCCCCGGCCCGATTTTCTTTAGGCTGCCACTACGAACCTTGGTTTGTAAATGATTTTGAAATCCATCACTTGAGAATGCCAGAAAGACGGGAGACAAAGGAAATCAGATTCCCCTGCCTTAAATTAATACGTGTTTTTAACTCCAAATCAGTGTTCTAGGTCCTTCCAACCTTGAGAAATTTTTGAACTGGCAGCACCTAGAAAAGAGAGGAGCCAGGGCTCACTCCCCAAGTGCCCCTCTCCCCTTCTCTTGCAGACCTTCAGCTCTGCCTTATTATTCAATTTGGCCTTGAAGTCATTTTCTCAGAGTGGCCTCCCAGATTTGGCCTGACGTCTCATACTTTGATTAAAATGAGCATTTTATGCTAGACACCATTCTAGAGCACTTTAAACATATTAACTCACTTAATCCTCGTGACATCTTACACGTAGTTTAGTTATTCTATTAAACTAAAGCACGGTGAGGTTACACAACTAGCGATTGGCACTGAAACTCAAACCCATCTAGTGCCTTCTGCATAGCATTCCATCAGAGCTTGGAGTTCTGTATTGGCTTCACCATTTTATTTGTGAGCCCTTTGAAGACAGAAACTCTGCCTAGTTCCTCAAATGTGGGCAATTGGCCCACAATACTTGTTCATGAGTAAGTGAATGAATCCAGTGCTAAACAGAGGGGATGATGGCTGTCACTGGGGCCACGGTAGCCAGGACAGAGTCCTTATTCAAAGACAAATTCCTACCCTTCTTTCAAATATTAGCTAAGACGTCCCCCTTCCTGGAGGTCCCCCCTGATCTGGCAGGCTGGATCGGGTGCCCCCTCTAGGCTTTGGGGCCTCCAACCAAGCCCTGACAACTCCAGGTTGTCCCTATATAATGACAGATCTTTCTCTCCCATCTGACTTTGAGCCACATGAGGACAGGGTGGGGTGTCTCAATCAACGCTGAAGTTCTAGCACAGGTACAGGGACAAGGCAGGGGCTTAGGCAGTGTTTCCCTGGATGAATGGAGCACACCCATCAAGGAGGGTCTTCCCAACTCTGCATTTCTTTCCAGTGCGCAAGAGGGCAGGGCGGCTTTTCCCTGAACAAGCTGAACAACCACGGGAAACAGGCTTCCCTGGGGGCGGCTGCCTCCACGCGGACCCAAACTATCATCCACTCCAAGATAAGTGGACAGGCGAGTGAACAATCAGCCGACACTGTCCCTAGTGTCTGCCTTGGGCCACTGTCAAGATTTCCCAAGCATGGCCCTAGAGGCCAGAATAGTTTGGACTGGAGGTCACACCAACCGTCGAGCTGCTCTAGGCATGAGGTGGGACCTGGGGATCTAGACCTGCATCAGAGAGATGCACAGCAGAAAAATCCACAAAAAGAATTTAGCAAAGAGGTGGAAGTGCCCGGGCATATTCTCTCTCCACTCAGAATCAGAATCAGAGAGTGAGAACCAGGTCTGAGTTTGACCAAGAAGTTGGTGAGCTCACAGCGCCGCCTACAAACCGAACTGAAGAATCCGCGGCTTGCTGATGCTGCGGGGGCTGTGTGAAAGAGATAAACTCTTCCGCCATTGGCCGGAAGAGCAACCAATCACGAGGAAGGAACAGGAGGCGGGGATGCTCAGAGTCACTGCAAAATCCTAGCGCCTTGCGGTGCTGAGCACGCAGTGGGCGCGCACTAAGTGTCTGATGGAAGGATGGATGATGAATCCCCCAATTTCTAAAAACTTTAAAAATAGAAATATAACACGTATACCCAGAAGTGCACAAATCACAAGTTTACAGCTCGATGAATATTCACAAAAGAATACTCCCCTGTAGTAAGCACCCAGATAAAGACAACGTGACCAATCTTTGCGAAGCCGCCCCCCACCCCTCTCGTGTCCCTTTCCACAAGGAGACACTTTATCTTGATTTCTTTCGTTTTCCCTTTCTCTTTTTCTTCCTTCCTCCCTCCCCCTTTCTTTCTCCCTTTCTCTCTTTCTTTCATTCCTTCTTTCTTTCCTCCTCCCTCCCCCCTCTTTTTTTCTTTCTTTCTTTGTTTTTGGCCGCGCCTGCAGCATGTGAAAGTCCCCAGACCAGTGATCTAACCCTCGCCACAGCAGATACCCAAGCCGCTGCAGTGACAGCTCTGGATGGATCCTTAATGCGCTGCACCACAGGAGAACTCCACTGAGTGGCATCCTTTGACCAACATAGTTTGTTGGATTTATTCACCTTACTTTGTGTAGATGTAGATGGTTCATTCTCACTGCCATGTAATATTCCACTGTGTGAAGGGTCTATGATGTAAGTATCCATTCTACTGTTGGTGAGCACCTGGGTAGTTTCTACTTTTTGACTTTTACGAGTAGTGCTGCTGGAGTTCCCTGGTGGTGCAACAGGTTAAGGATCTGGCATTGCCACAGCTGTGGCTCTGGTCCCAGCTGTGGTACAGGTTGCATCCTTGGCCTGGAAACTTCCTCACGCTGTGGATGTAGTAAAAAAAAGAAAGAGAGAGAGAGAGAGAGAGAAAGAGAGAAAGAGAGAAGGATAGAGAAAAGTAAAAGCGCTGCTGTGACCAGTCCTGAACATGTGTTTTGATAAATATTGTACTCATTTTTGCTAGGTATGTACCTAAGAGTGAAATTGCTGGTCACATGATATGCACATGTACTCCTTCCCCAGCCAGGTTCCCAAAGCGGATGTACATGCCTGGAGACATCCCCAGAGACATGTATAAGAATTTCAGCTGCTCCGCATTTTCCCAAACACATTTGATATTGTCCACCTCTCTCTCTCCTTTTTTTTTTTCACCACTACCTACAGCAGCTTTTTCACCGCTACCTGGATCTCACTTAACAGACCAGGAACTGAACCAGGCCACCACAGTGGTGGAAGTGCCGAATTCTACCTGCTAGACCACGAGGGAACTCCCTGTCCATCTTTTTTTAATTGGAAGTGCTGGGACTGGTCCTTTCATCTATATCTGTGGAACATCACCTCAGACTCCAAACCATCCAGGCCATGAGACTCTTTTTTCTTTTTAGGGCTGCACCTGTGACATATGGAAGTTCCAGGGCTAGAGGCTGAATCAGAGCTGCAGCTGCCGACCTACACCACAGCCACAGCAACGTGGGATCCAAGCCACATGTGCAACCTCCATCACAGCTCAGGGCAACACTGGATCCCTTAACCCACTGAGAGAGGCCAGGGATGGAACCCGCAACCTCATGGATACTAGTCAGGTTCTTAACCCACTGAGCCACAGTGGGAATCCCCAGGCCATGAGACTCCTAACAGCAGAGACAATGTTCCTGCTGGGACACTCAGTCTAGCTCTGTCCCCAACTCTTCAGCTGGGCCAGGTGCCTCTGCTCTAAGTAGTTGTGGTAGCCAAGCCTCCAAGATGGACACTGCTGTCCTTACCTGGTGTTCAAGTCCCCTCCCGCCTTGGATAGGGCAGTTCTGTGTACTGATAAGACATTGTGGAAATGACAGGGTGTGACTGGCCAGGTCATAAAAGACATTGCAGCTTCTGCCCTGCCCTTTCTTGGGTCATTCACTCGGGGGGGAAAATAGCTGCTTGATGACACTCTTTTTTTTTTTTGTCTTTTTGCCTTTATCTAGAGCTGCACCCGTGGCATATGGAGGTTCCCAGGCTAGGGGTCTAACAGGAGCTGTAGCTACCGGCCTTCGCCACAGCCACAGCAACGCGGGATCCGAGCTCACGGCAACGCCAGATCCTTAACCCACTGAGCAAGGCCAGGGATCGAACCTCATAGTTCTTAGTCGGATTCGTTAACCACTGAGCCACGAAGGGAACTCCTTGAGGACACTCTTGTGTCCTTGCGGAGAGGGCCACCTAGTGAGGAACAGAGGCCTCTTGCCAACGGACAGCATTAATCAACAAACCCCATGAGTGAGCCACCTGGGAGGAAGTTGCTGGTCATAGAGAGGCAGATCCTTCAGCCCCAATTGAGCCTTCAAATGACTGCATTCCCAGCTGACATCTTTCTCTCTTCTTTCTTTCTTTTTTTATAGGCGGGGGGGGGCTGCACCCGAGGCATGAGGAAGTTCCCTGGCCAAGGTAGTGACCAGGTCCTCAATCGCTATGCCACCAGGGAACTCCCCAGCTGATATCTCAACTGCAACCTCGTGGGAGACACCAAGCCAGCAA
Source organism: Catagonus wagneri (assembly GCA_004024745.2). Lineage (NCBI taxonomy): Eukaryota > Metazoa > Chordata > Mammalia > Artiodactyla > Tayassuidae > Catagonus > Catagonus wagneri. The sequence continues at coordinate 2,384,454 of PVHT021183541.1, read as the reverse complement.
CAGGGAAGCTGCTCCCAAATTCCTGACCCACAGGAGGTGTGTGAGATTAGAAATTTGCTCAGGAATTTGTTATTTATTTGCATATGTCATTTACGATTATTTCCTGTGCTAGACTATGAATCCTACGAGGGTGGGGACAGTCTGTTTTGTTTTTTTTTTTTGTCTTTTTAGGGCCACACCCTTGGCATATGGAGGTTCCCAGGCTAGGGGTCAAATTGGAGCTACAGCTGCTGGCCTACACCACAGCCACAGCAACGCGGGATCCGAGCCGTATCTGCAACCTACACCACAGCTCAAGGCAACGCCAGGTCCTTAACCCACTAAGTGAGGCCAGGGATCAAACCCACAACCTCATGGTTCCTAGTCAGATTCTTTCTGCTGCCCCATGATGGGAACTCCCAGTCTCTGTTTTCTTGATACCTGTTCATTCCTTCAGCAAATGTTTGTTGAACACCAGTCTTGTGCCAGGCACTAAGCTGAGCCCTGGAGATCAGGGCCGGGACCAAGGCTGCAATGGCTGGGTCAGCACCTAAAAGTGACTGCCTTTTTAAATTTTGTACCCTGGGAACCTTTCTTAACTACTCCTGGTCCCAACCCTGTTGGAGATAAAGCAGTGAACAAGACAGAAACGACCTCTGACCTCTTTTTGCCCTTGCAGTTATTTAATAGCTATGTGTTGGTTCTACTGCCAGTACTATACTACACTTTTAATTAACTTTTCTTTTTTTTTTTAGGGCCGCATATGGAAGTTCCCAAACTAGGGGCTGAATTGGAGTTTCAACTGCCGGCCTACACTGCAGCAATACCTACACTACAACAACACCAGATCTGAGCTGCGCCTGCAACCTACACCACAGCTCACGGCAGGATCCTTAATCCACCAATCGAGGCTAGGGATCAAAGCTGCATCGCTATGGATACTAGTCAGTTTGTTACCTCTAAGCCGCGACAGGAACTCCTAATTTACATTGTTTTCTTAGATTAAGTCTCCCCTCAGTATCCATACCTTTATTGAATGCTTACTATGTGCCACCATCTTCTAAGTAATGTAGATAGTTAATAGATAGGTTCCCTGCCCTCAACAGAGGCAACACACACGCACACCCCAAATAAAATCATTAACAGTTGTAAAAAGGCTTTAAAAAAATTTAACTAACTGCTGACTTTGGGGGGTCGAAGAGGGGAACTTTTGTATGTTAGGTTCCCCCATATCAGACTGTGGAGGTGATGTTTAAGCCAAAGGAAGAAGAGGTCAGCTATCAAATAAAATCTGGGAAGGGAGTTCCCATTTTGGCTCAGTGGTAAGGAACCCGACCAGTATCCATGAGGATGCAGGTTCAGTCCCTGGCCTTGCTCAGTGGGTTACGGATCTGGAGTTGCCATGAGCTGTGGTATAGGTGGCAGACATGCCTGGGATCCTACGTTGCTGTGTCTGTGACATAGGCGGTAGCTGCAGCTACTATTGGACCCCTAGCCTGGCAACTTCCACACACCGAGGGTGCAGGAAAGGAAGGAAAGAAGGAAGGAAGGAAGGGAGGGAGGAAGGGAGGGAGAAAGGAAGAAAAGAAAGGCTGAAGGGTTTCCAGGGAACAGCAAGCAAGAAGGAAAGACACCTGAGGTGCGAAAGCACTGAGCCTGCTTAAGTAACTCAAAGAAGACAAGTGTATATCTCGATAGGAAGTAAGACCCCTAATACCCGATGTCTGTTAACAGTGAACATTCATAACGTTAACTAGTATTTATTGAGCACTTACTATACGTCCAGCACTGTGCTAAGTACTTTGGAAACTTACGGATGCTTGAAACAACTCTACTGAGGTAACCCCTCGATCAACCTTATTTTACAGTTAAAGAAATTTAGTTAAGAGGTGAAATTGCTGGCCCAGAGTCACACAGCTAGGAAATGCAAAGCAGGATTTGCATACAGTGCTGACTTCCAAATTCATGCTCTTAAGCCACAGTCCCACACGAGACACTCAATATATTTTAAACAAAGTACTGGGTGATTATGCTCCCCCAACGCAGTTTCTTATTTATTGATTGATTAAAATTTATTTATTATTAAAGTATAATTAACTTACAATGCTGTGCTAAAACAGCTATTCCCAGAACGTCCTTCTCGCTTTGTCGGTGAGGTAGAAGGTAGGCTGGCCGAACCACATTTTGTAGAGCGCAACTCTCGCCTTGCTGACTGTCCAGCATTTCGGGAACTGTAGTCCTCCCAGGAGACTTTCACCCACGGCTCCCAGAATGCATTTGGAGATCGAAACTTGGGGGAGGAAAAGGACAGTCGCGTAGCATGCTGGGAAGCGGGACGGGCCCATTTCTCCGGCTTGCAGCTCAGAGGAGTGAACGCTTTTCTTTGGACTACAATTCCCAGCGGGCTGTGCGCGAGAGAGGGCGGGCGAGTTCTTCTGCCGGAAGTCCGCTCTAGCCCTGGGTCCCCCAGTAGCGGCTAGAGCCCGAGCCGCCCAGAAGCCGTGGGACCGGGGCAGCTGGGGTCCGGACGGGGGTCGCCATGGTAACGGGGGCGCGCCCACGCTGGGGAAGGGCTGAGGGTGGGTACACGTGCAGGTACTCGAGGCGCGGTGGGATACTGACAACCCCCCACCGCGGGGCAATGATCTAGGCCAGGCGCGGGGTCTCGAGATTGGGGCCGATCAAAGGCCGGGGCAGGGGGGAACTGGGCGGCGGTTCTGGACGCCGGAGTGTAACGGGGCTCTCAAAGCTAGGAGGCTTTGCAGACCGGGTGGCAAGAGGAGGGGGGCTGTGCGGGAGGAGACACTGGAGGTGGCAGAAGGTTTTGAAACTGGGAGGTAACTCACGAGAAAGGATCTCGGAGGTGGGGAGAAGGAATTGGAGGTGGCGAGGGGGCATCCCAAGATGAGGGCTCTTTGTGAGTGTGGCTGGATAGTTGGAGGATGGAAGACCTTGGGCTAGGAGAGAGGGGGTCTCTAGAGGCAGGAAGCTGACATTGCAGGCGGAGAGGGGGTGCTGGAACTGGGCGGGATATTGCTGATGAGAGAGATAATCTAAAGAGGAAGAGACTGGACACTGGAAATGGGAAGTAGGCAGCCGTGGGGAATGGCGCTTTTAGAGTTAGGGAAAGTGTGCTAAAAAGGGAAAAAGCTTGGAGTAGGGAGTGAATACTAGAGATGTGTGGGGAGCAGTGGAAGAGGTCACGGAGAGTAGGGAATAGGAGTGCGAGAGATGGGGTTGGGCTTTGGTGGCAAGGACGGGCCACTGGACTTGCTACCCCTCCCCAGAGATGGGGAGACCTGACAGAGGGCATTGAAACCGAGGAAGCGGGAGTCAAAAGGGGACAATTCCAGGGTAAGGGCTTGGAGACAGTAGGTTGGGGGACATTGAGTGGGGACATCCGAGGGGTGAGGGTGCAGGCGGAAAAGGGCTTCTGAGGGTGCATTCCCTGAGCTGAGGAGATTCTGATTGGGAGGAGAAACAGGAAGAGATGTAAGAGGGAATTGGGGGGGTCAGAGGCAGAGCTCTCCCTCAGCTTTTCAGGCTTGCTTTTGTCTCTACCCCCAATATGCCCCATATTTCCCTGGCTCTGCCCCCAGGCAGTGGCTGCCTGGTGTGGGTCCCCCCACCTCCATCCGGTGCCTTTTCCCTGCCTGTCAGGACCCCTGCCTTGCTAGGAAGTGGTTTTCCCCGGCTCAGCAGAAAGTGTTCTTGGAAGGAGGCCATAATATCCTGTTCCCGCCCAGCTTGATTGGTTGGGGAAGGAGGGATGGAGTATGTGGAGAATGAGGCTTAGGAAAGAGAACGGACTCTATGAGAGGGTGGAGGCTGCCACAAGTCAGGGGCGTGTGTGTTCAGAGCAAAGCCCTTGGATTCCCAGTTCTGCTTTCTGGCTTTGAGGCTTCCTTTCTCTGAGCCTCAGTTTCTTCATCTATCAAATGGGCATAAGCATGCCCATCTCTGGGCCCAAAGGTAGGCTTCCTAGCTGGATGAACTTTGGACCATGGTCGTCTCAAAGCCAAATGACAATAAATTATATTGCTAAGAACTAATATTTGGGGGTTCCCTTGTGGCATGGTGGGTTAAGGATCTGGTATGATTACTGTAGCTGCTTGGGTTGCCGCTGTGGTGAGTGTTAACATATATCACTTAGTATGTACTCGTCACTGTACTATAACCCTTATGTTTATTAACTCATGCAACAGTCTTATGAGGGATGTATTCTCATATCCATTATACAGATGGGGAAACCGAGGTCCAGAGAGATGAAGTGATTTGCCCACAGATACACAGCCAGCAATGCCAGGATTCATTCGTAATCTCCAGCCTGTGTTCTTAGCCACTTGGTCAAATGCCTCTCAGTCATAACAGCTAATTTTATTGAGTTCTCAAGTAATAAGCGTTATACTAAATGCTTATGTCATGAACTTGTTCATTGTTCATAGTCACCTTATGACAGTTGAGCTGGCTCTTCAGAATCATAAAAACACATTTCCTAACCATCGTTGATGATAATCATGGCTGACACCGAGCATGCCTGCTAGCATTGGCCATTGGACTAAATCAATAAACTTAATTTAACTTTCAAAACACCCTGACAAGATGAATCATCTAAGGAAACTTGTTCTGCTGGGGGAGGAGGGGGAAACTGAGGCTTAGAGGGGCAGATCATTTGTCCCAGGTCCTGGGAACAAGAACTGGCAGAGCCTAGCACTCAGCTCAGTACAGGGACTGCAGAGTCGGCCAGTGGAAGAGAAATTACTCCACTGGGGTGTGGGAGGGACTTGAGACCGGAGCCTGTGGCAGGCCAGCCTGGCTGGGCTCTGGGGAATGGCTGAGACAGGTGGACCCTCTCTTCCCTGTGGGGGTGGGTGGGGCTGTTGGGCTGGGCCGCCCAGCACTGGCCCACCTTCCCCCACTTCCTTCTCCCCGCCTCTGCCCCCAGATCCGCTTCATCCTCATCCAGAACCGGGCAGGCAAGACGCGCCTGGCCAAGTGGTACATGCAGTTTGATGACGACGAGAAACAGAAGCTGATCGAGGAAGTGCACGCCGTGGTCACTGTCCGAGATGCCAAACACACCAACTTTGTGGAGGTAACAGAACCCTTCCCCATGCCTCCCACACTCACCTGCTTCCTTTTGACCCTTTGATCCTTCCTGCACAACCTTGTGGGATTTTCTTGTTTTGTTTTTTTGCTTTTTTTTGTCTTTTTTTTTTTTTTGCCTTATCTAGGGCCGCACCCGCGGCATATGGAGGTTCCCAGGCTAGGGGTCTAATAGGAGCTGTAGCTGCCGGCCTTTGCCACAGCAACGTGGGATCCGAGCCGCATCTGCAGCCTACACCACAGCTCACAGCAATGCCGGATCCTTAACCTACTGAGCAAGGCCAGATATCGAACCTGCAACCTCACGGTTCCTAGTCGGATTTGTTAACCACAGAGCCACAACAGGAACTCCCTGTTTTTTTTGCTTTTTAGGGCCACACCCACAGCATATGGATGTTCCCAGACTAGGGGTCAAATCGGAGCTACAGCTGCTGACCTACACCACAGCCACGGCAACACCAGATCTGAGCCACATCTGCGACCTACACCACAGCTCACAGCAATGCCGGATCCTTAACCCACTGAGTGAGACCAGGAATCGAACCTGCATCCTCATGAATTCTAGGTGGATTTGTTACTGATGAGCCACAATGGGAACTCTGACTTTTTTTTTTTGGCTGTGCCTGCAGCATTCGGAAGTTCTCAAGGCCAGAGATCGAACTTGTGCCACAGCAGTGACCTGAGCCTCTGCAGTGATAATGCTGGAGCTTTAACCTGCTGTGCCACCAGGGAATTTCCCCTCTTATTATTATTTTTTTTTGGCAGCCAAAGATTTCTTTTTTCTCTGGCGCCTCTTTAAAACTATAAAAATGTGGAGTTCCCATCACAGCTCAGCAGTAACAAACCTATCATCCATGAGGGCGTGGCTTCGATGCCTGGCCTTGCTTGGTGGGTTAAGGATCCGGCATTGCTGTGAGCTGTAGTGTAGGTCACAGGCTCGGATCTGGCTTGGATCTGGCTGTGCTTGTGGCGTAGGCCAGCAGTTTCATCTCCAATTCAGCCCCTCACCTGGGAACCTCCATATGCTGCATGTGTGGCCCTAAAAAGCAAAAAACAAAACAAAACAAAAATGACAGTCCAGTGCCAGTCAAGGATCTTGCATTGCTTTTGGTTGCCACGTCTCTTTGGTCTTTTTACTGAGATACCTCAAGCTTGAATACCTGAAGTATTAGCCTGTTCAAGAGACCAGGCTGATTGTCCTGTAGAGTTCAACAACTATTTATCAAGGGCCTGCTGTGGGCGGAACACAATTCTAGGCACTGGGGATAGAGCAAGGGACATAGCAGACACCAGTCCCTCCCCTTGGAGAGCTGAGAGCTCATTCTAGCCAGTGGGAAACTGGTAGTAAAGATGCAGCGTGTCAGGTGGTGAGGGGCGGTGGAACTGCTGGGGTATGGACAGTGGCCAGGTGGCATGCAGGTGTAAGTGCTTGCGTCAGGAAGTCTTCATTGAAGAGGGGACATTTGAGGGAAGACCTGAAGGAACTGAGGAGTGAAAGGAGATGCTCTCTGAGAGAGGAACATTCCAAGCCCAGGGAACAGCAAGTGCAAAGGCCCTGAGGCAGCAGGAATGGGCCGGGGCATTCCTGGAATGGCAGGAAGGCCAGTATGTCTGAGGTGGAGTAAGTCGGGGAGGACATCGGGAGCAGAGAAGGTCAAAGATAAAATGGAAGCAGAGGGTGCAGGACCTTGTGGGCCACGCTTGCGACTTGGGCTCTTACTGAGTGAGACCAGGAGCCATGGGAGGGTTTTCAGCTGCAGAGGGATGTGGGCTGACTCAGGCTTTAGGGAACCCTCTCTCAAAGGCAAGAGGAGAAGCAGGGGGAGGTGACTTCTGTGGTCCAGGTGAGAGATTCTGGTTACTGGCACTGGCATGGCAGCGGGGTGGGCAAGTAGCAGTTTGGTGGCCAAGCCAACTGAAGGGCCAAAGATTGGATGAGTGTTGCAGAAAGTGGAGCCACCAGTAGGAGGCACCGTGAATTCTTGGATGCGGCTGACTCAGGAGGAGCAGGTTGAGGTGAAGATCAGCAATGAGGTGTCTGTTTCCATGGCAGCAGAGATGTCCAGGAAGGGATGAGGAAGAAAGGTGAGGACATCAGGGATGCTTGTTCTCCCAGGATATCCTGCTGCAGGTCCTGCACTGACTCCTGGAAATGACAATGTCTGAGGGACTGGGTTGGTGGGGGGAGGCCCAAACACAGGAGCAGCCAGAAGGGCTGGCCAGATGAGAAGGTCGCAAAGGGGCCTGACCCTCAGATCTTAGGTTCCTCCTGATCCAGGCCCAGGGCCAGGCTGGGGACACAGTGGTGACAGGAAGGAACCAGGAGGGCGATAGCAGGAAAGGAAGAATTTGAAGAAAAGAAGAGTGCTGCTCAGGGTCAGATCCTGCCAAGGCCACACCAGTGATAACAGCCAGTCTCCAGATAAACTTTTCCTGCCCTCTCTGTTTCACATCCTTTCTTTTTTTTTCTTTTAGAGCCGAATCCTTGGAATATGGAAGTTCCCAGGCCAGGGGTCGAATCGGAGCTGTAGCTGCTGACCTACGCGACAGCCACAGCAATGCAGAATCTGAGCTGCATCTTTGACCTACCCCACAGCTCACAGCAACGCCAGATATTTAACCCACTGAGGGAGGCCAGGGATTGAGCCTGAGTCTTCATGGATACTAGTTGGGTTCATCACCACTGAACCACAACAGGAACTCGTCATGTCTTTTTTTTTTTCTTTCTTTCTTTCTTTTTGGCCATGCCTGGCATGTGGAATTTCTGGGGCCATGGGTCAAGCCTGCACCACAGCAGTGACCTGAGCCACTGCAGTGACAATGTCAGATCCTTAACCTGCTAGGCCACTACGGAACTCTGCTTCCTGTCTTGAACCCACCCCTTCAGAGCAGGGGCCTTTAAACATTTGATCCTTTTTTTTTTTTTTGTCTTAAACATTTGATCCTTTACTAGCATGGGTTAAAAAAAAAAAGGTACAGTTAGCACCCTGATATTTACCTATTAATCCATGGATTATGTGCAGGAAAAAAGTGTAATATTAGAAAACATACTCAAGTATAGAAATTAACAGGATAAGCTGGGGGAAAAATGGATAAAAGTCACGACTTCTGTTGGCTATTGCAGTTGCCACCAGGTGGTGCCACACACATGCAGACTGGACTTTTTTCAGACTTTGGCAAGTATGAGAATCTCTATCTGTTTGTCGCTTTATCTACTTACACATGCATATAAAATTAGAGTCTGTGTCGCTGGTTCATGTATATTTATTCCTGGGTTGCATTTATATGTTGCTGCGGTGATATTTATATTACCTTTCAGTTAAGGGCAGGGCTGGGATGCTCATGGTTGTAGGTGGTGAGTCTGCACTGGCCAGCACAAAGCCTGCCACACAGTAGGTACTCAGGCAGTGTTGGTGGAATGAGTGATTAGCTTAATTCCAGGCTGAGGAACTGGACCCTCCCCAGAGGCGACAGCCCCAGAAAGGGGGGACAGATGCTACAGAACACCCCTGTCTCTGTTTCGGCTCTGGGCTTTTATTTATTTATTTTTTTTTTTTTTTTTTTTTTTTTTTTTTTGCCTTTTGTCATTTTATGGCCGCGGGTCGCACCCGTGGCATGTGGAGGTTCCCAGGCTAGGGGTCTAATCTGAGCTGTGGCCACTGGCCTGCGCCGCAGCCACAGCAACGCAGGATCCGAGCCGCGTCTGCAACCTACACCACAGCTCACGGCAACGCCGGATCGTTAACCCACTGAGCAAGGGCAGGGATCGAACCCGCAACCTCATGGTTCCTAGTCGGATTCGTTAACCACT
>PVHT021183541.1:2335787-2374558 GCA_004024745.2 Catagonus wagneri | reverse complement strand
GCTAGGGGTCTAATCTGAGCTGTGGCCACTGGCCTGCGCCGCAGCCACAGCAACGCAGGATCCGAGCCGCGTCTGCAACCTACACCACAGCTCACGGCAACGCCGGATCGTTAACCCACTGAGCAAGGGCAGGGATCGAACCCGCAACCTCATGGTTCCTAGTCGGATTCGTTAACCACTGCGCCACGACGGGAACTCCGGCTCTGGGCTTTTAGACGGGCGGTTCCGTCTGCCAGAAGCACTCCTGCCCATTCACTCCTACTCATCCTCCAGATCTCAGTCCAGATGCCCCTTCCTCCAGGAAGCCCTCCGTGACCCCCAGGCTGGGTGAGCCGCCCACCCCTCTAGGCTCCCACAGCCCAGCCCTGCCCACTCAGGCGACCACCAAGAATGAGTCTCTTCAGTGGATTACAAGCCCCAGGCAGGGACGGCCAGGCCACCCCTGTGACCACAGCACAGAGTTCGACACAAAGCAGGGCCTCAGACCTCGCCTGGAAGGAAGGACTAAATATGTTGGCTCCACTCTGCCCGGCACGTTGGGTCCTGGGCAGGCCCTGTGGCTGACAGCCTCTCTGCCCGCAGTTCCGGAACTTCAAGATCATTTACCGACGCTACGCTGGCCTCTACTTCTGCATCTGCGTGGACGTCAACGACAACAACCTGGCCTACCTGGAGGCCATCCACAACTTTGTGGAGGTGCGTGGGCAGGCGGCGGGCAGCCCTGGTCCCCTCTCTCCGGGGGCTCCGGACCTCCTTGTTTTCCCCTGGGGGGGGCGGGGAGCAGAAATGCGATCTTTCCCCGCCCACCCCGCTGTCTCCTCCGCTCTCCCCTTCCCCCTTCCTCAGTTCTTTCTGCCTTCTTTTTCCGCTGTCTCTGTTTGTTGCCGTCTCTGTGTGTCTCCCTCCCTGCCCGTCTCTTAGCATCACTGTCTTCCTCTCCCAGGTCTTAAATGAGTATTTCCACAACGTCTGTGAGCTGGACCTGGTGTTCAACTTCTACAAGGTGGGCTCCTGGTGGAGCTAGGAGGAGGGGGGAGGAGGGTGGTCCCTGGCTCCCAGGCGTCAGAGTGCCCCCCCAGCTCCCAAGGTTCAGATCAGCATCTTGGGGTCCCCCCCACCTGCCGTCTCACACCAGGGTCTCCCCTTAACTGCCCTTCACTCAGGTTTACACGGTCGTGGACGAGATGTTCCTGGCTGGCGAGATCCGCGAGACCAGCCAGACGAAGGTGCTCAAACAGCTGCTGATGCTGCAGTCCCTGGAGTGAGGGTGGCCGCCCCCTGCCCATGGCCCTTCCCTAGACCAGCCTGCTCCCTTTCCCTTCCCAGGCCTGGGGTCCGCCCCCTGCGGCCCCTCCCTCAGCTGCCCAGGAGGAAGGCACCCAGCTGGGTCTGGGCCACGAGGGAGGAGGCCCCACCCCACGGCCCCTGGGCCCCAGCTGCGGGGCAGAGGCCACCTCATGTGTACTGAGTACCCGTGCCTGTCGTCATTGTGTGATGCTGTGAGTGCGTGCGTGGAACCCCCAATAAACCTGTGGTCCCTGCCTGGCCTCATGTCTTTGAGCACTTGTCTGTCTTCCTTGGGAACCGTGGGCAGCCCCTGGTGCCCTGCCATCAGTGTGTCAGGTAGTCAGTCAACAAACACTCCTCATCCTGAGCAAGATAGTGGGGTTGGGAGCAGGTGCATTCACACCTGCTTCTGCCCACAGAAGGTACCCAAGACTGGAAGGGGGGACAGATTGAGACACTGAGCACTTCCTACTAAAATAATGACAGTATTGTTATCTCTGATAGCTCAGCAGGTTAAGGATCTGGTGTTGTCACTGCTATGGCTTGGCCCACTACTGTGGCGACAGTTCATCCCTGGCCCTGGGAACTTCTGCATGCTGTGGGTGCAGCCAAAAGAATATAATAAATAATGATGCTCTTAGCCAGCATCAACGTCTCTCAAGCGCAGTTCTAAGGACTGACGCCTATTACCTTAATCCTCATGAGATTAGTAGCCCCATTTTCTTTTTTTTCTTTTTTTTGGTCTTTTTTTTGCCTTTTATATAGAGCCGCACCCGCGGCATATGAAGGTTCCCAGGCTAGGGGTCTAACAGGAACTGTAGCCGCCGGCCTTCACCACAGCCACAGCAACGCAGGATCCGAGCCGTATCTGCAACCTACACCACAGCTCACGGCAATGCCGGATCCTTAACCCACTGAGCAAGGCCAGGGATCGAACCCGCAACCTCATGGTTCTTGGTCGGATTCGTTAACCACTGAGCCACAAAGGGAACTCCAGTAGCCCTATTTTCCAGAAGAGATCCCTGAGCTTGAAAGACTCACGTAGCTAGTCTGCAGCTGAGCCACATTGGTTTTGAGCCCAGGCAGTTCAGAATCCTTGTTCTTTTCTTTTTCTGTCGTCCCTGTGGATGGAAGTTCCCGGGCCAGGGATTGAACATAAGCTGGAGCTTTGACCTATGCCACAGGTGCAATGCCAGATCATCTACCCACTGTGCTTCAGTGCAAGTTCCCAGAATCCTTGTTAACCGCCAGACCCGAGGTTGTTGCAAGTGCAGGCACGGCCCCGCTAGCACTTGGGGTAGGTTGATTCTTCACAGCATAAAGCTGTTCCAGGAGTGGCCTGATTGTCTGCCTCCATCTCCCAATTGCCAGCCCTGAGTGGCCCTCAGCCATTGTGACGAGAAAATACCATTGCATGTTTCTAGTCCTCTCTGGACTGGTCATGTCCCCACTCCTGCCCATTGAGAGCAGGGTGATGGCCTCTGGCTGCAGTCATGACGAGCTAGCTCCCTTGGCAGAGCTGAGAACAATGCCAGGCCTGTTGAGTCTGCTCTTATTAATGTGCCAGTGCTTTGCGTCAGTCTCCCAACTACACAAGGCAGGTGCATCGTAGCTGCATCCACACTGTGCAACCTTGGGGTAAGTCACTTAACCTCTCTGGCCTTTGTTTCTTCATCTGGAAAGTGGCTCTGAAGAGTCTTGTGGCCTGGAGTTCCCGTCGTGGCTCAGTGGTTAACGAATCCGACTAAGAACCATGAGGTTGCGGGTTTGATCCCTGGCCTTGCTCAGTGGGTTAAGGATCCGGCATTGCCGTGAGCTGTGGTGTAGGTTGCAGATACGGCTCGGATCCCACGTTGCTGTGGCTGTGGTGAAAGCCGGCGGCTACAGTTCCCGTTAGACTCCTAGCCTGGGAACCTCCATATGCTGCAGGTACGGCCCTAGATAAGGCAAAAAGACAAAAAAAAAAAAGAGTCTCATGGACTGAGAGTTCCAATTATGGCTCAGTGGGTTAAGCACCCAACTTGGGGAGTTCCCATCGTGGCTCAGTGTTTAACGAATCCAACTAGGAACCATGAGGTTGTGGGTTCGATCCCTGGCCTTGCTCAGTGGGTTAAGGATCCGGCGTTGCCGTGAGCTGTGGTGTAGGTTGCAGATGCGGCTCAGATCTGGCCTTGCTGTGGCTCTGGTGTAGGCTTGTGGCTACAGCTCTGATTGGACCCCTATCCTGGGAACCTCCATATGCCGCGAGTGCGGTCATAGAAAAAGCAAAAAAGACAAAAAAAAAAAAAGAACCCAACCGGTATCCATGAGGATGCCGGTTTGATCCCTGGTCTCGTTCAAGTGGGTTAAGGATCCAGGGTTGCCATGAACTGCAGTGTACATTGCAGACGAGTCTTGGATCTGCTGTGGCTGTGACGTAGGCTGAGGCTCTGATTGCACCCCAGGCCTGGGAACTTCCATATGCCACAGATGTGGCCAAAAAAGCTAAATAAAATAAAATAAAATAAAAACCAAGTTCACTGAGTGATCTTGTGGCACATTTAGTTAAGGATCCAGCATTGTCACTGCAGTGCCTTGGGTTGACGCTGTTTGATCCCTGGCCCAGGAATTTCCCTATGCTGAGGGCGAGGCGGAAAAAAGTAAAAACAAAAAACAAGGGCCAGCAAGCATGCCGAGCAACCAAAATCTCATATATTGCTGGTGGGGTTGTGAAATGGGGCAGGTTCTTTGGAAGGGCCTGGCAGGTCCCTATAAAGTTAAACATTATACTTACTTTATGACTCAGCACACAGACTGCTGCTTGGCCAAGAGAAATAAAAACTGGGAGTTCTGCTTGTGGTTCAGTGGTTATAAACCCAGCTAATATCCATGAGGATGTGCCTTCAAGGCCTGGCTTTGCTCAGTGGGTTAAGTAAGGAACTGGTGTTACTGCAAGCTTTGGGGTAGGTCGAAGATGCTGCTCAGATCACTGTGGAGTTCCCCTTGTGACTCAGCAGAAACGAATCCAGCTAGCATCCATGAGGATGCAGGTTCGATTCCTGGCTTTCCTCAGTGTGTCGGGGATCCAGGATTGCCCTGAGCAGTGGTGTAGGTCGCAGATGTGGCTCGGATCCCCAGTGGCTGTGGCTGTGGCTGTAGCAGCTCCAGTTTGATCCCTGGCCCAGAGAACTTCCATATGCTGCAAAGTTGGCCATTTAAAAAAAAAAAAAAAAAGGAGAGAGAGAGAACAGATGGACCAGAAACAGACACACAAATCCAAGGAGATTTAGTCCAAGACAGAAGGGGCTGGGGGAGGGTATGGGTTACCCTTAGGGGGTGGGAGATCTGATCGCTACTTCACACCATACACAAAAGTCATCCCCGGAGTTCCCATTGTGGCTCAGTGGTTAACGAATCCAACTAGGAACCATGAGGTTGCCGGTTCAATCCCTGGCCTTGCTCAGTGGGTTAAGGATCCAGCGTTGCCGTGAGCTGTGGTGTAGGTCGCAGACGCGGCTCGGATCCCATGTTGCTGTGGCTGTGGCGAAGGCCGGCGGCTACAGCTCCGATTAGACCCCTAGCCTGGGAACCTCCATATGCCGCAGGCACGGCCCTAAAAAATAAAAAAAAAAGGAAAAAAATAATAAGACGACCAGCCAAATGGGAAAATGTGCAAAAGAGGAAGGGTAGAACAGCTTTAGAAGTCCCCGAGGATGGGGAAAGGAGGTGGGCTCTGGGCCTGGGATAGGAGATTGGAACTCTAGCTCAAACTACACACAAAACAGCTGTAGTGAAGACAGGCCTGGCCTGAGGGCGTGGGAGCCTCAGTAACCTGGCTGAGAGTGAATTCAAGGCTGAGATGGGAGAGATTATTTCTTTCTGGCCTGGGGAAGGGAGAGGTGAGGCCAGCCCAGAGGGTAATGTTAGCTGGAAAGCTGGCTCCATGCCTGACACCTGCCTGAGACTTTTCAAGGTTGGCCAGGGTCAGCCTTACCTTTCCTTCCCTGTGATGCAATCCTGCACTTGGCTGACAACATCCTCTTAAACTGACATAGCACTTTCAGTGCACTTTCCTATGCGTGGCTGCACACTAAGCACTTGAATATTCTATTTCCTTGAGCAGCATGGAATCCACCGTCTTCTCAGGTATGAAGGCTGGACCCTCGGATGGGATTCATGCCTCTTCTCTGCTTCTCACACCTCACATTCTAACCAACAGGCAATCCTTTCGGTTTGACCTTCAACATGTATTCAAAGTCTTAATCCTGGAGTTCCCATTGTGACTCAGTGGATTAAGAACCCGACTAGTATCCTTGAGGATGTGGGTTCAGTTCTTGGCCTCATCAGTGGCTTAAGGATTCCGCTGTGCTGTGGCTGTGGTGGAGGCTGGTAGCTGCAGTTTTTTTGGTTTTGTTTTGTGTTTTTTTTTTTGCTTTTTAGGCGGGGCATATGGAAATTCCCAGGCCAGGGGTCAAATCGGAGCTTCAGGAGCTGGCCTACACCACAGCCACAGCAACATGGGATCCGAGGCACATCTGTGACCTACACCACAGCTCACAGCAACGCCGGATCCTTAACCCACTGAGCGAGGCCAGGAATCGAACCAGAGTCCGGCAGATACTAGCCGGGTTTGTTAACCGCTAGCCCCACGGGAACTCCACATTGTCTGTCTCTTGACCGCAGCAGTGTCAACATCCTGGATGCCTTACTGAGCAGCCCGTCCCATTGTTCACGGATATCCTATTTGTAAAAGCAAATACAGAAAAACTCCAAAATCAATGTAAGGTCATTTCCAGACCTGCACAGAGCAGCCAGAAAAATTTAGTCTTCAAATACATACATTCCCAGCTGAGGTCGGCCAAGGCAGGACTCTGCCTGCTCTTTTCAGCATTCACCCTGTAAACAAACGTCCCTTTCACGGTCTATTTGGTGCCGCATTGTTCACATTTTTGTGATTTCTGGGTGACTTTTGCTGTTTAAAACGACTCCCAAGCCATAGTGCGGAAGTGCTGTCCGGCTCCTCAGTGCAAGAAGGGCAGTGATGTGCCTCGTGGAGAAAATGCATAAGATTTTCATATTTGTTATATAAGCTTCCTTCAGGCACGACTCCTAATCTAATGCTATTGACCTGAGTTCAATGTGAGCCGATCAACAACGTGCATTACACAAAGTATCTTGAAACAGAAATACACATAACCCAAAGTTATATGTTGATGGATTCATGAAATGTTGTGACCAGGAAAGAAAAAGAAAAAGCAGTGTTTGGCTTCTCTGGGGAGCCAGGAAAAGTGACCCTTCACCAGTAAGCTGATTTTAAGGTTTTTATTTTATTTTATTTTATTTTATTTTATTTTATTTTATTTTATTTTTTGTCTTTAGGGCCCTACCTGTGGCATACGGAAGTTCCCAGACTGGGGGCCAAGTCAGAACTCCAGCTAAGGCCTATGGCGAAGCTTGTGGCGACACTGGATCCTTAACCCACTGAGCAAGGCCAGGGATCGAACCTGTATCTTTGTGGATACAAGCTGGGTTCCTTTTTTTGTTTTTGCCTTTTCTAGGGCCACACCCGTAGCATATGGAAGTTCGCAGGCTAGGGTCTAATCGGAGCTGTAGCCGCCGGCCTGCAGCACAGCCACAGCAACGCGGGATTTGAGCCACGTCTGCAACCTACACGACAGCTCACAGCAACGCGAGGCCAGGGATAGAACCTGCAACCTCATGGTTCCTAGTCGGATTTGTTTCCACTGTGCCACGATGGGAACTCCAACATTTTTTGAATGAATAAGTATCGTGGATTTTTTTTTCCCGAAGAGCTCTCTCTCCCATGAACTCTCTTATATTCACTTCTTCTGCTTTACCCTTTTGGCTTCTTCCTCCTTTCTCAGGGACCCAGCGTAGAAGCCAGACTGGGCCAGGAGGGGCCAGGTGAGGGGTGGAGAGATTTGGAATAATCCTGGAAAGCTTCCTAGAGGAGGGAGTAAGGCTGGTAAGAGAAGGAATCCCAGGTCAGGGAAGGTCTTCCAGATAATGACACTCCCTCCAGAATGGGAGCCTGCTGTTTCCATGGAGATGGGTGTCAGGTCCCATCCCTTGGCCCAAAGTGATGGAAGTATTGTTGCCATGACGACCCCACATCCTCAGGATGGCGAGGGCTGTTCCGGCCAGATGCCCTTTGGGTGGAATTAGAGTGAGATGAGATAAAAATAGCAGCTCTGGGGAGTCACATTCTGCCACCTGCTGTGCAGGCTGGTTACAGTCAATGGCAGACCCCCAGCTGTCTGGCCCTTGGTCCCCCAGCTTCTGTCACTCTCTCCTGTCCTAATTCTTGGGCATTTCAAAATGTGCAGAGGGGACTGTTCCAGTGCTCTGGCTCCTGAGTGCCTTGACCTCTTCTCCCACAAAGATCTTGCCTTCCACCCTACCTGGATTCTCCCTTCTTCTTGGGATCAGAGAAGACACCTTATCACAACCAATAATCACACTCGCTCCATCCACCACCTCAACTTTGAGCAACCTGCACTTGCCCTATCATTTGAACCTTTCCAACACATCGTTCTGCTAATCAGACTCCAGGAAGGGTCCGCTCCCACCCCACCCCCCCAGGCCCCAACTCTCCCCCTAGGGTGGGCTGTCCCTACTCTGACTGGATAAACCACGTTGGCAGGTCTCACTTTTGCTTCAGGAGCATAAACCTCCAGGGGGCGCTCTTGTTTGGCAATCCGCTTTCAGAGACCTGGCCCCACGTGCTCCTGTACCCTTAAATTTAATTAAAAGAAATTGTGGTAAAAGATATGTAACATAAAATTTACCATTTTAGGCTGGAAAGTGTGTGGAGAAAAGGGAACCCTTCTGTACTGTTGGCGGGAATGTAAACCAGTGCAGCCACTGTGGAGAACAGTATGGAGGTTCTAAAAATAGACATACTCTGTGATCCAGCAATCCCACTTCCCCCGGGCATATATCTGCAAAAGATGAAAAGCCTAATTCTAAAAAAATAAATACACCCCAGTATTCATAGCAGCATAGCAATGTCAGATCTGAGCCGCATCTGCGACCTACACTGCAGCTCACAGCAATGAGCTTAACCCACTGATTGAGGCCAAGGATCAAACCCACATCCTCATGGTACTAGTCAGGTTTGTTACTGCTGAGGCACAACAGACATTCCTCCAATTTTTTTTTTTTAATGGCCACACAGGAACTTCCTGGGCCAAGGATTGAATCTGAGCTGTAGCTACAACAATGCCAGGTACTTTAACTCACTGTGCCAGGCTGGGGATGAAACACGTGCCTCCACAATGACCCACGCCAGGGCGGTCAGATTCTTAAACCACTGCGCCACAGTGGGAACTCCTACACACCTTTTAAAATGGTGAAATGGAAATATTTGCTTTCTCCCACAGGCCTTTTGAGTCTTTTTTTTTTTTTTTTTTTGTATTTTTGCCTTATCTAGGGCCGCACCCGTGGCATGTGTAGGTTCCCAGGCTAGGGGTCTAACAGGAGCTGTAGCTGCCAGCCTTCGCCACAGCCACAGCAATGCGGGATCCGAGCCGCGTCTGCGACCTACACCACAGCTCACGGCAACACCAGATCCTTAACCCACTGAGCAAGGCCAGGGATCAAACCCGCAACCTCATGGTTCCTAGTCGGATTCGTTAAGCACTGAGCCATGACGGGAACTCCAGGCCTTTTGAGTCTTCTGATTTTTTCACCCTGACCAGATTATCCATTTAAATTAATAAATGACATTATTTTTAAAAATTAGCCCAGCATCTCAGATGCAGTGAGTCAGCAACTGGAAGTTACATTATTGTGACGATGGGGGGAAAAAAAATGGTCCCCTCGGCTGGTCCCACGTGCTTCCCTGCCACCTCTCCACCCCGGAATACTCACGCTTGGGGAGCTGCGTCTCCTCTGAGCCTCCCACGCTGGCCCAGCCCAAGGCCAGCTCTGAGGTGTTTGATCTGACCACTTCAGAGCCTTCACCTTGGGCTTGCAACCCATCAGAGGTGGCTGGAGCTAGGCATCCTCCCTGGCTGGGCCTTTGAGAATGGGATGAAAGGGGCTGGGCTGGGTGGGGAGTTCAGCGGTCAGCTGGGTCATGAAGAGGCAGGGGCAGAGGGGAGGCAAGGAGGCAGAAAAGGCAAGCCTTCCTGGGAATGACCAGGGCATTTGCTGAGCACCTGCCGTGTCCCCAGGCCTGTGCCAGGGAGGGCTGGGGACACAATTGTGACCACTCCTGTCCTGCCAGGGCAGTGGGGGAGACAGGCCAGTGACCAGAGAACTATAACCTAGAGTAAACAGGGTTAGGAGGGGACTGCCTGGTGCAGTCACGGAGGGCTTCCTGGAGGAGGAGACACCAAGTTCCCGACAGAGTCTATGATATCCCTCATGAAGACTTACCTTTTTGGCTGCATCTAAGGACACTTTGCTTCACTCTCTCCAGTCTAGCGTACCGGCTTTCTTTCTTTCTTTCTTGGCGACCCCATGGGAAGGGATCAGATCCAAGCCACAGTTGTGACCTAAGCCACAGATATGGCAATGCTGGATCTTTAACCCACTGAATGAGGCCGAGGATCCAACCTGCGTCCCAGGGCTCCCAAGACGCCACTGATCCCGTTGTGCCACAGTGAGAACTCCTGGCCTTCTTTCTGATTCCTAAATTCTCCAAGCTCATGCCCCCTCTCTGAGCCATCGCACCTGCTGTTCCTTCGTTCTGATTCTCTCTTCCCAATTCCTCAGCAGGCAGCCTCCTTCTCCTTGTTCAGAAAGCCGACCACTTATTCTTGCAGCAGCTGGCTGTTTTCAAGAATTCCCTTGTTTCTAATTTCCATCAACTCCTTCATTTCCTGCCTTTCCCAGCTAGAATGTGGCCTCTCCTCCGTGCCTGCCCCCTAACCCAAGCCCTGGCTGGACGCCTGATAAAGGGTGATGCCCCCGTAAATCACTGTTACAAGAGAAGGAAGGAAGCTAAGATCTCCGCGATAAGCCAGGGTCCTGTGAAGAGGAGGGGAAAGGAGTTCCAGGCAGAGGGAACAGCAGGGGCAAAGGCATGGAACAGAGAGGGGGCTGGTGTTTCAGAGGCTCTGGGGAGGAGGTGTGTGGCTGGAGTGGGGGAGAAGGAGGCTGGAGGAGGAGACAGAGAGAGGGGGAGGGAGATGGGGTGGGGGCGAGAAATGAGTGGGAAGGAGGAGGGCGAGGAAAGAGAGAAGAGCTTTGATCCACTGAGCTGTTGAAGAAGGTGGGCTCTTACTGGATCTTTTTCTGTAGGGGCGGAGGGGGCCGAGATGCCTTTTTGGGAGACCCGCCCGTCTGACTTCTAAAAGCCCGGCCTGAGGGACAAGCCTCGCCTTGCAGAGCCTTCTAAGGGCTTCGTGTACAACATTCCACAGAGAGACCTCTGGAACAAGCCACAGAGGCTTGGCAGCCCCATTCGGTCCCTGCTCCCGGGTCACTGCCCTGGCCTCTTCCTGGCCCAGGCTCAGGCTCCTCCAGGTCCCAGCTCCCTACAGCAGCCTGAGGCGCTGCTTTGAATAGAACACTTGAAAAAAATATTAATAGGTAATTACAGGCACATGGCACAGATTCCTCAAAGTACATGACAGGGTACAGTGTGAACGCTTTCTCGTCTCCCTTCCACCCGGAGGCGCTGGGGCCACCAGTCTCTTGGATTTTTCTCCCAGACAGAGTCTATCACATGTAAGAACAGATGGGGGGTCTTATTCCGGTCATTCACATGATTCTGCACTTTCTCTTTTTTTTTTTTTTCAACTGAGGTATAGTGTTGTGTTAGTTTCTGCTGTATAAGAAAACGACTCAGGGAGTTCCTGTTGTGGCGCAGTCAAAACGAACCCGACTAGGAACCATGAGGTTGCGGGTTCGATCCCTGGCCTCGCTCAGTGGGTTAAGGATCCGGCGTTGCCGTGAGCTGTGGTGTAGGTCGCAGAAGTGCCTCGGATCCCGCGTTGCTCTGACTGCGGTGTAGGCCAGCGGCTACAGCTCCGATTAGACCCCGAGCCTGGGAACCTCCACATGCCGCGGGTGTGGCCCTAAAAGACCAAAAAAAAAGGAATGCAAGTATTAAAAAAAAGAAAGTGATTCAGTTACACATGTGAATAACTGAATAATGCACACACATATACATATTCTTTCTCAGATTTTTGTTCATTATAAGTTATTACAAGATATTGACTATAATTCCCTGGGCTACACAGTAGGCCCTTGTTGTTTCTCTATTTTCTATATTGTAGCCTGTGCCTGTTAATCCCAAACTCCTAATTGATCCCTCCCGCCCTTTCTCCTTTGGTAACCGTAAGTTTGTTTTCTGTTGGTGAGTCTGTTTCTGTTTTGTAAATAAGTTCATTGGTATCCTGTATCCTTTTTTTTTTTCTCTCTCTTTCAACCGCAACAGAGACATACAGAAGTTCCTGGGCCAGGGATCGAATCCAAGCCGCATCTGTAGCAATGTCAGACCCTTAATCCACTGCTCCAAAGCAGGAACTCCTGTATCTTTTTCTAGATTCCACATATAAGTGATTTCATATATTTTTCCTCTGTCTGATTACTTCACTTAGGAGGATAATCTCAGGGTCCATCCATGTTGTTGCAAATGGCATCATTTCATTATTTTTTTGGTTGAAGAATAATCTGTTGTATACATGAACCACATCTTATTTATTTATTTATTTATTGCTTTTTTAGGGTTGCACCTGCGACATTTGGAATTTCCCAGGCTAGGGGTGGAATTGGAGCTGCAGCTGCTGGCCTACACCTCAGCCACAACAACGTGGGATCCAAGCCGCATTTGTGAACTACACACCAGCTCACGGCAACGCCGGATCCCCAACCCACTGAGGGAGGCTAGGGATCGAACCCACATCCTCATGGATGCTAGTCAGATTCGTTTCCTCTGAGCCACAACAGAAACTCCGAACCACATCTTCTTTATTCATTCATCTGTCAATGGACACAGATTGCTTCCATGTCTGGGCTATTGCCAATAGTTTTTGCCTTATTTTTTTTTTTTTTACTTAAGTGTATATTCATTCATTCAACACGTATTTATTGAGCACCTACTATATGCCAGGCACTCTTCTAGGCACTGGGGATACAGCAGAGAAGAAAACAGACAAAATTTCCTGCCCTCTTGGACCTTACATTCCAGTGGGGGAGACAGATAGTTGACAAATAACATGACAAGTACTTTTTAACATTACATAGTAGGTCAGATGGCACAGTCAGTGCTGCTGATAAAACATAAAGCAGGCAGAGAAGCTGGAGTGTTGAGGAGGCAGGAAGTTTTCTGTGTTATTATGAGGCAGTCAGAGAAGACCTTGATAAGGGTCGCATTTGAGCAAAGGCCTGGAGGAGGTAAGGAAGCAAGTCATGTGGTTATGAGAGGGGAAGAGTGGAACAGTGAGGGGAACAGCAAGTGCAAATGCCCTGAGGTGAGAGTGACCCTGAAATGTACCAGATCCAGGCTGGAGAGGAGTATGTAAGGGGAAGAGCTTGTGGGGAGTGAGATACAGTCCTGTAGAGCTTTGTCCACAAATTGGCTTTGCTATCTCATCCTGAATATGTCTCAGTGGTGTGTGGGGACTGGCTTGTAACAGTTTGTGAGGACCAGTTGCGAAACATCTGGGAATTTTGCAAGCCTACTTTAAATACAGCCGTTACTAAAACATATATAAACTGTGGGTCACCTTGCTGTATAGCAGAAAATTAACAGAACACTGTAAACCAGCTATGATGGAAGAAAAATCATTTAAAAAAGTATATAAACTTATAACTAAATAAATTCTTTCTGGGCCATATCTACAGCACGTGGAAGATCCTCGGCCAGGGTTCGAACCCTCACCACAGTGGTGACTCGAGCCACAGCAGTGACAATGCCAGAACTTCAACCCACTGAGACACCAGGGAACTCCTAAATAAATTCTTTTGCACACAACAATTTATTGACTCCTAATTATTATACTACATTTTACTGCCATCTCTGTTCTAGAGGTTATAAAAATCCCACTTGGAGGATACCTTCTAACTCTGTGTTCCAAGAGGTCACATTAGTAGCTTAAAAATCAGCCGTGGGGGAGTAATTTACACCACAGACATTGGCAAACCCAGCAAGTCAGGACTGTTTCCTCCCCCAGAGAGCTGGCGCTTAAACATTCACCAACACGCTACCATGATGCTTATGGATCTGGCTCATTCTTTTGCAAAGCTGCATAGTATTCCTATGCATGGATGCACCATAACGCATTATGCTGGTCCCTTCCTGATGGGCGCTTGGTTAGGATCCAGTCTCTCGCAAACACAAACAGTGCTGATTTCCCACGTGTGTGACTCTAACTGTAGAATCAATCCCTTGAAGCAGAACTGCCATATCAGAGGGCACGTGCCCTGCTCACGTCAATGCCTATTGCCTAATGATTTTCCAGGGAGCCACCAGCAAATGGGTCAGAGGGCAGAGGCTTCTTCTAAGGAGGCAAACTTGATTGTGTCACTCTGTTGCTTAAACCTTTTGATGGTTCCCGCTGCTCCCAGGGCGAAGCATGCAGATTCTCCCAAGGCTCAGGCCCCTCAAGGTCAGGCCTTGTCCCTTTTCTTTTTTCAACTAGAAGGTTGCACCATGACGCCCACTGTGACCTCTCATAAATTCCGCATTGCAACCACCTTGATGATTTGCTGTCTGTCCCCTTAAATGTGCTGTGTTCCCACCCACTCTTTTTTTGGGGGGTGGGGCATTTGTCATTTTAGGGCCGCACCCGCGGCATATGGAGGTTCCCAGGCTAGGGGTCTAATAGGAGCTATTGTTGCTGGCCTGCGCCAGAGCCACAGCAACACCAGATCCGAGCCGCGACTGCAGCCTACACCACAGCTCATGGCAACGCCGGATCCTTAACCCACTGAGCGAGGCCAAGGATCGAACCCACAACCTCATGGTTCCTAGTCGGATTCGATAACCACTGCGCCACAACGGGAACTCCCCCTACCCACTCTTGTTTGCTCATGCCTTCCCCTTCTCTGGGAGCTTACTTCCCAGTACCTTAATCACCAGGCTACCTCCTGCTCTATCAATTCAGTCCCTTTTTGTTTCAAAAGGCTGAAAACCTCAGTGTAACTGTCTTCAGCAAAATTGGAAATGGATTGGTTCATCTCAGTTAAAAGTTGTTGAGTTGGATGGCTTCAGGTATAGCTGGTTCCAGCGGCTTGGATGATCCCATGAAGCCAGTTTCTGCCTGTGGGTTCTGTTCTCTTCCATGTTGGGACCCCTTGGCAGCTCCTGCCTTAGAAATCCCTTCATGGTCACAGGAGGCAAAGAGCTAGAAGTGGAAGGGAAGGTTCCGGGCACAGAAAACAGCCCAGAACTGGTTTTAGTAAACCCAGCTCCTGGCTGGGCATAGTAGACAACCCTATAGCTACATATCATCCTCCAGGCTGAACTCCAAGAAAATAAATTATTGCCCCTATGCTAAATTGTTCCACTGAGGGTCAGAGTAGGAATAGCTGCTTGGGCTCTGAAGGTAGAAAACCTGGGTTCAAATCCTGGAGTGATGAAAAATGTTCAGACCCAGATTGTAGTGATGGTTACACAGCACTGTGAATGTGCTTGCTCAAGGCCACTGAATTGTACACTTTAAAATGGTTAAAAGAGTTAAGGTCAGAGTTCCTGTTGTGGCTCAGTGGTTAATGAATCCAACTAGAAACTGTGAGGTTGCAGGTTCGATCCCTGGCCTCGCTCAGTGGGTTAAGGATCTGGCATTGCTGTGAGCTATAGTGTAGGTTGCAGGCGCGGCTGGGATCCCACGTTGCTGTGGCTGTGATGTAGGCCGGCAGCTGTAACTCCAATTAGACCCCTAGCCTGGGAACCTCCATATGCCATGGGTGCAGCCCTAGAAAGGGCAAAAAGACAAAAAAAAAAAAAAATGTTAAGGTCACATTAAGTATGTTTTACCACAGTACAAACATAATGAGGCTGACGATGCTAAAATAAATAAATAAATAAATAAATAAATAAATAAAAATAAAAAGGAGAAGAAAAATTCTTGACTCTACTATTTAGCAGCTGTGTGACTTCTCTGTACCTCTGCTTATTGGACTGTAAAATGAGGACAATAATAGGCCCCCCCCGCCTCGCCAGCTTGTTGAGAGGCTCAGGTAGGTAATACATGTATGGTGCTCAGGGTAGTACCTGGGATATAGTTAAGTGTTCAATAAATGTTAGTTATTATTTTAAATCAAAATATTAGGTGGATTGCCCAGTGAAATAAGCCAGCTTCAAAAGGTCACTGCTGCAGCCTGTTAGGGCTGCTACAACAAAATACTACAGATGGGGTGGCTTATAAACAACAGAGGAGTTCCCCGTGGTGCAGGGGGTTATAGGATCACGTACTGTCATTGCTGTGGCTAGGGTTGCTGCCATTGTGCAGGTTCAATCCCTGGCCTGGGAACTTCTGCATGCCATGGAGGTGCCCCCTCCAAAGAAAACCCAGAAATGTATTTCTCACAGTTCTGGAAGCTGGAAGTTCAAGGCCAGGGTAAATGGTTGGGTGAAGGCTGTCTTCTGGGTTGTAGTCTTCTCATTGTATCCTCACATAGGCAGATTAGGCCAGAGATGTCTCTGGAGCCTCTTTTATGTATGTATGTATGTATTTATTTATTTATTTATTCTAGGTCCACACCCGCGGCATGTGGAAGTTCCCAGGCTAGAGGTCGAATCAGAGGTACAGCTGCCGGCCTACGCCATAGCAACATCAGATCGGAGCCGCATCTGCAACCTACACCACAGCTCACGGCAACTCCAGATCCTTAACCCACTGAGTGAGGCCAGGGATCGAACCCCCATCCTCATGGTTCCTTGTCGGATTTGTTTCCACTGCACCACGATGGGAAGTCCGGGAGACTCTTTTATAAGGGAACTGATCCCAATCTGGAAGGCTCCATCCTCATGACTTGATCACCCCCAAAGGCCCCACTTCCTAATACCATCATCTTGGGGGTTACATTTCTACATATGAATTTGGGTGGGGAGACACAAACATTCAGACAACCACAATCACATCTTGTACGATTCCATTTGTATGAAATATCCAGAACAGACAAATCCACAGAGGTTAGTGTTGGCCAGGATCTGGGGGAGGGGATGGGGAGCGAGGGCTGAAAGGCTCCAGGCTTTCCTTTGGGAAGGTGATGAGAGTGACTGCAGCTATGTAGACATGAAGGTTGCACAACAAAGGCCACTGAATCACAACTTTTTGTTTTGTTTTATTTTGTTTTTTAGGGCCGCACCTGCAGCATATGGATGCTGCCAGGCTAGGGATCAAACTGGAGCTACAACTGCCAACCACAGCCACAGCCACAGCCACAGCCACAGCCACAGCCACAGTGATGCCAGATCCGAGCCGCATCTGCGATCTACAACACAGCTCACAGCAACGCCAGATCCTTAACCCACTGAGCGAAGCCAGAGATCCAACCCACAACCTCATGGATACTAGTAGGGTTCGTTACCGCTGGGCCACAAGGGGAACTCCTATGCACCATCAAATTTACACTTGAGGATTTCCTTGGTGGCCTAGCAAGTTAAGGATCTGTTTGTTGCTGTAACTGCTGTGGCTCAAGTCACTGCTGTGGTGTGGGTTCTATCCCTGGTCTGGACACTTCCACATGCCAAAAGAAAAAAAAATTATGCTTGTACTTTCTCTAGGGCAAATGAGGAAACCAAGGCTCAGCTGGTAAGTGGTGGGGCCAGGATTCGAACAAATGTCTGTGAGGCTTCAGTGCCCCTGCTCTAGGTGTCTAGTATAGAACCAAGCACATGGGAGTTTAACACGAATTTGTTAAGTGCAGATGATTTCATAATAGGAGGGTGCGATGGGGGCCAGGGACTTTCCGAAGCAGGTGGCGTTGCAGCTGGGAAGATCTGGGAAGACAGAGTGTCTGAGAGACACAGGAAGAAGGTCCCCGAGGCCACTTGTGCTTGGACGGCCGGTCCTTCAGATTCTGGGCAAGTTCTCAGCTCGGTCTGGCCCTAATGCCTTAGACACTGCAGGGTGTCATTACAGGCTCTCAGGAGTCCTTCCCAAGCAGGTTTAGGCAGGGCTGACAGTGACTAGCTAACTGCCAGGGCCCAGAAGCAGCTGGAGTTTTGGTCAGGAGCCCAAATCCTGTTCTTCGATAATTAATGACAGCAGTTCCCTTCATGGCTCAGTGGTTAACGGACCCAAGATACATGAGGATGTGGGTTCGATCCCTGGCCTTGCTCAGTGGGTTAAGGATCCGGCATTGCCGTGAGCTGTGGTGTAGGTCACAGACCCAGCTGGGGTCCAGCAGTGCTGTGGCTGTGGTGTAGGCCAGCAGCTGTAGCTTCAATTGGACCCCTAGCCTGGGAACTACCATATGCCTCAGGTGTGGACCTAAAAAACAAAGCAAAACAAAACAACACTTGCCCCCCAAAAAAAAACCCTGTGTCACAGCAGCAACCCAAGCCCCTGCAGTGACAAGGTCTCATCCTAACCTGCTGTATCACAAGGGAATTCTTTTTTTTTTTTTTTTTTTTTGGCTTTTTAGGGCTGTACTTGCGGCATATGGAGGTTCCCAGGTTAGGGGTCTAATCTGAGCTACAGCTGCCAGCCTGCACCACAGCTACAGCAACGCCGGATCTGAGTCGCATCTGCGACCTACACCGCAGCTCACGGCAATGCTGGATCCTTAACCCACTGAGCGAGGCCAGGGATCGAACCTGCAACCTCATGGTTCCTTGACGGATTCGTTAACTGCTGCACCACGATGGGAATTCTGATATGGTTACTCTTCCCATTTTACAGATTTGGCAACAGGATCATAGAGGCTGTGACTTGCTTGAGGCCCCAGGCAGGGCTGCTTCAGTAGGAAGCTGCCGAGATGATCACTTTATCTACAGTCTTTGAGCAAGTGTGAACACCTGATATGTTATCAGATAGCTGGCCAGGTGGGGAAGGAATTAGGATTTTAACAGGAGGCAGGGAGGCGCTGGGAATCACAACTGGTTCTCTTTAAGGTTAGAGTCTGGAGAGGCAGGCTTTCAACACCCAGCCTCCCCAGGTGTGGCCTCAAGGCCAGTGACTTCCCTTCGCCATAAGCCCCAGTTTTGCCCATCTGGAGAATGGGTACAGTAGTGGGTCCGACCTCACTAAGCAATTATGAAGATTCCAGTGAAATCAGGCATAGGCATTTGTCACAACGCAGCAAATCACTTACAATTTGTGCATTTTGTGCGGGAAAAAAGGACTACGTACAAATATTGAACTCTGATTAATAAATGCAGACTCAAGTGTTTAGGGGGAAGGGGCACTGCTACCTGCAACTTACTTTGACACGCATCAAAAGAAGGAGGGGAATGTGTGGAAGGAGAGAGAGAGGGAGAGATATAAATGGAGAAAAATGTGATATAGAACTATGCTGATGGAGTTCCCGTCCTGGCGCAACAGAAACGAATCCAACTAGGAACCATGAGGTTACAGGTTCAATCCCTGGCCTCGCTCAGTGGGTTAAGGATGTGGTGTTGCCGTGAGCTGTGGTGTAGGTCACAGATGTGGCTCAGATCCTGTGTGGCTGTGGCTGTGGCATAGGCTGGTAGCTACATCTCCAATTAGACCCCTAGCCTGGGAACTTCCATATGCTGCAGGTGCGGCCCTAAAAAGAAAAAAAAAAAAGCGAGAGTGAGAAGTATGGTGAAATAGTTGTAGACTTTGGGTGGTGGGTATATGGATGTTTACTGTAAAACCCTTCAATTTTTTTAAGGTATGTTTGAAATTTTTCATGATAAAAAAGGGGGAATATTTGGTGAAAGTAAAAGTATTAACAGTCAAACTGATTTTTTATTATTTGATTTTATATTTTATTTTAATGGCCACACCTGTGTCATATGGGAGTTTCCAGGCTAGGGGTCAAATTAGAGCTGCAGGTCTACGCCACAGTCACGGCAACACCAGATCCCAGCCACATCTGCGAGCTAACATTTGAGGCTGACTCCTTAACCCACTGAGCCACATAGGGAACTCCCCGAATTACACTTTTAGTGGATAAATTGCATACCTAGACAGAAGTGGATTACAATCCCAATAAAGCCATAATTGAATGTGTGGGGCTCTGAACTGAGAAACTATAGTTTACAAATTATTAACACTGTTAGTTAACTCACTCCATCTCATTTAAATCTTCCACCAATTGAGGGATCTGCATTTTACATTAGAGGAACCGACATGCTGAGAAGGGGCAAAACTCCGGAATGACGTGCTTAAGAGGAGTTGCAGGCTAAACTGATTTGCAGATGAGCCTCCCGCGGATAATCGGCCCTCTCTAGAAACACTCGAGCCAGGAACTTTCGTGGTTTAAAGGCCCCAACCCAATACCCCATCCTTTGGCGGGAAAAAGCCTCTCCCAACGCCCCGCCGCCTCGAACCCGGCCCGGGTCCCCAGCCCCTGTTGTTATTCTGCCTTCTCTGTCTGGGGGAACTCGGAGCTCCTCAGGCCTAAGCGCCGCCCTGGAGGGCTCCGCACAAGCCTCAGCCAATCGGCTCGCCCCGTGGGTGGGTCCCGGCTCTAACAAGCCGCGTCCGGCGTTCTTAACTCTGGCAGCTTCCGCCAAGCCGGCTAAAAGCCACGCGGCAAGCCCGGGAGGTCTGGTCTCGGCTAACAGCTGTTCCCTCCCGGGATACTGGGCCGCCGCCTTAGGGACCCAGGGGCCTGGCCCCCACTTCTTCCTGGAGCTGTCTTCCAGCCCGCGGGCTCAAGCTCCCCAGCCCTCCATTTCCAGGACCCAGGCAGGCGACCCAGTTCCCCGCCTCACGGATCCACGCGTCCGAGATCTGCGCCACCGGGACCTAGCCTCTTGAAGACCTTCGCCGTCTGGAGCTTTTCGGAGCCGAGGACCCCAGGCCTCAGGTTGAGACACTCTTTATTCCCAACCCTCCGGACCAGGAACCCCAGGTGCTCCCGCTTCCCGCCTTTCGAGCGCCAGACGCCAGCGAAGAGCAGAGGAGACCCAGCAACCAGCCTAGGGAGTCTCAAACCCTCAGGCTTCCGAGAGCTAAAGGACTTGAACGCCGTGAACTCAAAACTCCAAGGAACCTTCCAAAGTTCCACCCTCCAGGCTCTGTTAACTCAGTTCTAAGGAACGTCAGCGTCCTGGAAAGGAGCGCCAAGTGCTCCCAGCTTCCAGGCGCTAAGGAACCCCTGGGCGTCCATCATGGTGGCCGATACGCCTAAGGCCGACCCCAAGGCGTTCGCGGCGGCAGAGACCACCGCCAACGGTGCCTCGGCATCGATCCCCATAGAAGACCCGGACTTGGGAAAAGACGGCTCCTGCTGTTCCCGGGACCAGGTGCGCCGCAGCCTTCGCGCCAACTTGCTGGTGCTGCTGACCGTGGTGGCAGTGGTGGCGGGCTTGGCGCTGGGGCTAGGGGTGTCGGGGGCCGGTGGCGCGGTAGCTCTGGGCCCCGCGCGCCTGGCGGCCTTCGCCTTCCCGGGCGAGATGCTCCTGCGCCTGCTAAAGATGATCATCTTGCCGCTGGTGGTATGCAGTCTCATCGGCGGCGCTGCCAGCCTGGACTCGAGCTCGCTCGGCCGCCTGGGCGCCTGGGCGCTGCTCTTTTTCCTGGTCACCACACTGCTAGCATCGGCGCTCGGCGTGGGCTTGGCGCTCGCGGTGCAGCCCGGCGTCGCCGTCGCCACCGTCAACGCCTCGGTCGGGGCCCCGGGCTCCGTGGAAAAGGCTCCCACCAAGGAGGTGCTCGATTCATTCCTGGATCTTCTGAGGTCAGACTCTGCCCTGCCCACCCGGTGGAGGGGTGGGGGGTGCTTCAATCACGTGGAAAGGGGACCTGTGTTTAGAGTTGATGGAAGTGGCCACTTGGACAGGGAAGAGGGTTTAGGGTCCTCTGGGGCCAGGAGAGCCCCAGGGCCCAGAGAAAACGGGATGGAATAGTTAGAGTAGATTTGGCCCCTTGAAGGGTACAGAGGACTTGGGTACACCAGCCGACCCCACAGGAGGGCGACAGGCATGGAAGTCTTATAGAGGAAGAAGTGACACTGGGGGGATTGAGGGGGACATAAGAGGGTCTCTTCTGTGGGGAGAGGATCCTGAGCGGAACTTAGAAGGGGATCTTTGGGTGGCCAAGGGCCCCAGCATGGGCTTCTAGATGACAATTCAGGTCCAGTGTCTGGGTAAAAGTTTTGGGAGCCTTGGGTAAGAGGCCCCTGGAGAACCTGAGGCCATCAGAGTGACCTCTTCCCAGTCCCAGGCTTCCCCACACCACGTGTCACCCAAACAAAGCCAGGTCCTTTTCTCAGACTCTCTTCCCCACCCAGTTCAGCTGGCCTGGACCCTGCCTCCCCCTTTATATATTCCTGGTATATTGTGCCACTTCTGCAAACTTTCCAGCCCATTTCCTACTCTGTCTGATCGTTCCCTGGCACTAGGCTGCCCACAAAGGCTCCTGATTCTTTTCCTTCTGGCTTCTTCTGCTCCCCGCCCCTCAAGTGCGGTTCTCTCCACTTTTAAGGCAGGCAGACTGCTGGGTCCACATAGCCTTGCCTTTGAGGTCTTGCTGATTCAATGTCTCCAGGTTGGTTGGGGACTTCCTGGAAGTGGGGGAAGGAAATGATGAGTCACAAAACAGGGTTTTCCCAGCCTCCGGGGGGCATCAACAGCAGGCTGAGAGGGGAGACTGTGGAGGCTGGGTGTCCAGAAGTTAGAGGGTAGGTAACCTCCTGGCCGGCGGAGATTAGCCAGGCCCTGACCCAGCCCTGGCTAGCCTGGGTGGATACAGGCCGACTTGCAGAGAGGCACACCCACTTAAGGCTGTTTGTGTGTACAAGCTTTCCCCTTTTGCCAGAATTGATGTAACTCACTTGGCCAGCCACTGGCGACTTAGTTGGAACATCTCATAGCCACCCACAACGTTTTTGTTTTTGTTTTTGTTTTTGGCAGAGCCTACAGCATGCAGATGTTCCCGGGCCAGTGATTGAACCCATGCCACATCTGTAACCAGAGCCACAGCTGTGACAATGCCAGATCCTTACCCACTGTGCCACGAGGGGACACTCCACACAACTTTATAAGCAGCTGGACACAGGCATGCAGACACTCACCGATGGCTGTGACATCTTCATGCTGGCCCATGGGCTTATACACAGACACACACACAGCCACCACTGGTGAGAGGGAGGATTTGAGGTTGCCCACTGGTCAGGACTATGGAGCCAGCTGGCCGGGTTTCAATCTCAGGCACTTCCTAGTAAGGCAAGCTTCTTCACCTTTCGGTGCCTCAGTTTTCTGTCCTGTGAAATGGGGATAACAATGCATAGCCCTGAGGGCTGTCATGAGGATGAAATGAGTTGATTTCTACAAAAGCACGTAGTGCAGCGCCCACAGATGCCTTGGCTGTGGTTTTCGCTTCACCCTGAGACACGGGGCCTTGTCCAAGCCCCTCGCACTCTCAGTGGGGTTTAAGGCACGCCGCCGCGCACTCACACTCAGACACCCTCACCCAGGTGTGGCCGCAGAAACACAGAGGCACAGTCATGACAACACAGCCACCCTTGTCAATTTCTCACTACCTCTTCCCAACACCCTCGGGTCTTCCCCACACCCTGCAACCCACGTTCTTTTCAGCCCTCCAGGGCCTCAAGGAGGAAGTGGCTGATGCAAGATGTCCAGGGTATTAAGTGTGCTGCTTGGGGTGGAGCCGAGGCCTGTAACCCTGCCCAGCCTGCCCTGGGAAGCTGGCATTCCTCACCCTCAATCCACATTCCCTTGAGGCCAGAACACCAGCCTCCTGAGGCTCGTAAGAGTCCAGCTCAGACTCCCCACACCCTGGAAAGATGTGCCGGCTCCGGTCCATCTCTGCCTGGCTGAACAAGCTGGGGCTTGCTCGGGGACCACATTCGGGTACCTCCAGGTTTCCCCTCACCCCCAGAGGCCAGTCAAGCCCCCTTGGCACCCCCTGATCTCCCGCCATATCTAATACTCCCCACTCTGTCTCTGCAGAAATCTCTTCCCCTCCAACCTGGTGTCTGCAGCCTTCCGCTCAGTGAGTCCTGGGGGGTGTTCTTGGGGGGGGGTGGCGGGGAGGGTGACAGCCAAGCGCAGTCCTCTGGTGCCTGATTTGGGGGTGGTACCTGGAAAAACACACCTGCTCACATGTTTATAGGCCAGTTGCCAGGCTCCCGGGTGACTTCTGAATGACACCCATCCACATCCCTCGCAAGATTATGGGTTCTGAGCCCGTGCTGGGTTCTGATTCTAGCTGTGCGGCCCTGAGCAAGTGCCTTTGCCTCTCTGAGCCCCGGCTTCTGCCTCTGGAAAGGGGGAGTGGCTATGAATAGTGCTACCCCAGCCGGGTTGCCCCTGGGGCTGGAATGAGCTCACGTTGAAGGGGTGTCCCAGGTAGGCTTTAAGGATGGTCTGTGCCAGGATGGGATGAGCTGCGATGACAGTTGACACTGACTTTTCCCAACCCCACCTGCAGTACGCGACGTCCTACGCAGAGAGTTCATTCAATGGAACCATGGTGAAGGTGAGTAAGGGCTGGGAGTGGTGGCGGGGGCCCCTGGGCCTTGGCTGATTGTCATGGTTTTTTTCTTTTCTTTCTGCTGCAGCATCCAGGGCCTATGGAAGTTCCCGGATTAGGGGTCGAATCGGAGCTTCAGCTGCCCGGCCTACACCACAGCCAAAGCAACGCCAGATCCGGGCTGCGTCTCAGACCTATGCCACAGCTCCTGGCAGTGCCAGATGCTTAAGCCACTGAGTGAGGCCAGGGATCGAACCCACATCCTCACGGATACTAGCTGGGTTCTTTACTGCTGAGCCACAATGGGAACTCCTAGAGTGGTCTTTTCAAAGCATGAACCTGACCCGGCCTCTCTCCTGCGTCAAGCCTTGTCATGCTTCCTGGAGCCCTGGGAAGGAAGCCCAGGCTCCTCGCTGCAGGCTGTTGGGCGCTGCGAGGTCTGGTTTCTGCCCATTCACCTACCCAGCCTGATCTTGTGACTCTCCCCGGCCCCTTCCGCTCCAGCCACAGTGAATTTCTTTCTGTTCCTTGAATGCCTAGGATAGTGTCATTTCTACGTTGTTGCCTATTGTTACCGCTTTCTAGAACTTTCCACCCCGACCCTCTTTCCTGTGTTCACCCCTGGTCTCTGGGTCTTAGCCCCATCCTCTCTGATTTCCATACTGCCCTGGGTTTCCCCCAGCCCAGCCCTGCCCACCCTGGGTGGTCCCTGGACCTGGACTATAAGCCTTGGGAGGAAGGGGCCCAGGGAATCGTCTGTGTCTGCTGGGTCCCAGCAGTGCCCACGGCAGGCCCTCAGTGACTGACTGGCCACTCCTGGCCCCATCTTTTCTTTGCCCAAAGGTGCCCGTCGGGGCCGAGGTGGAGGGTATGAACATCCTGGGTCTGGTAGTGTTCGCCATCATCTTCGGCGTGGCCCTGCGGAAGCTGGGGCCTGAGGGAGAGCTGCTTATCCGCTTCTTTAACTCCTTCAACGATGCCACCATGGTGCTGGTCTCCTGGATCATGTGGTAAGTGGGGGGATGCGGGCAGGGGGAATGGGGTGACCCATCTGTCCGCTCCTTGGAGCCAGATGGCCTGTATTCAAATCCAGTGTCAACTATTCCCTGGCTGTGTGATTTTGGGCAAGTGACTTGCTCTCTCTGTTCCTCAGTTTCCTCTTTTTTGTCTTTTTAGGGCTGCACCTGCGGCATATGGAGGTTCCAAGGCCTAGGGGTCGAATTGGAGCTACAGCTGCCAGCCTACACCTCAGCCACCGCAAAATGGGATCCGAGCCGCATCTGTGACCTATACCACAGCTCATGGCAGCGCTGGATCCTTAACCCCCTGAGGGAGGCCAGGGATTGAACCCATGTCCTCATGGGTACTAGTCGGGTTGGTTAGCCACCGAGCCAAGTCAGGAACTCCAATTTCCTCATCTTCCTTTTTTTTTCCCTCTTTGTACGACCAAACCTGTGGCATATGGAAGTTCCTGGACTGGGGGTTGAATTGGAGCTGCACCCATAGCATATGGAAGTTTCCGGACCAGGGTTTGAATCCAAGTCATATCTTCGGCCTATGCCATAGCTAGAGCAACACCAAATACTTAACACACTGCACTGGGCTGGGGATCAAACTGGCAACATCGCAGAGACAACCTGGATCATTAATGCACTGCACCACAGCAGGAACTTCAGTTTCCTCATTTTTAAAATTTGGAGGAGTTCCCGTTGTGGCTCATTGGGTTAAGGACTCAACATAGTATCTGTGAAGATGTGGTTTTGATCCCTGGCCTCACTCACTGTATTAAGGATCTGGCATTGCCATAAGCTGTGGCCCAGGTTGCAGATGTGACTCAGATCTGGGTGTTGCCATGGCTGTGGCTTAGGCCTCATCTGCGGTTCCGACTTTACCCCTAGCCTGGGAACTTCCATATGTTGCAGGTGCGGCTGTAAAAATAAATAAATAATAATAAAATAGGAGTTCCCGTCATGGCGCAGCGGTTAACGAATCCGACTAGGAACTATGAGGTTGCGGGTTAGATCCCTGGCCTTGCTCAGTGGGTTAAGGATCTGGTGATGCCGTGAGCTGTGGTGTAGGTCACAGATGCGGCTCGGATCCTGCGTTGCTGTGGCTGCGGTGTAGGCCGGCGGCTACAGCTCCGATTAGATCCCTAGCCTGGAAACCTCTACGTGCTACGGGTGTGGCCCTAAAATGACAAAAAGGCGAAAAAAAAAATGAGGACAGCGCCTTATTCCCTGAGAGCTAAGACCAATTCCCAGGAGTTCCCTGGTGGCCTAGCAGTTAGGTGTCTGGTGTTGTCTCTGCTGTGGCTTGGGTCACTGCTATGGTGTGGGTTCGCTCCCTGGCCCGGGACTTCTGCATGCTGCAGGAAAAAAAAAAAAAGACTGATCCCAGAACTTTCTTAATCCTGTTGAAAGGTGATGGAAAGACAGCCAAGCTGTGGCCACAGCCTGACTAATAATGCAAATCTTACTTTTTGAGCCGTCAGTGTTAATCCAATGTTCACCTGTGGATAGATGATCAAAAATAGTGCCTGCTTTATAAGGTTAATGAAGATGACTTGAAGTGTGTGTAGGTAAAGCACTTAGAAAGTGCTTTAAATGTCGAGCACCTACTGAGCATTCACTTAATGTCAGCTGCAATGATTACCATTGTGTATGAGCTTTTGTTAAATGATATCAGATAATGAGGGGGGGAAAAAAAAAACACATGCAAAGGCCT
Organism: Catagonus wagneri; assembly: GCA_004024745.2. NCBI lineage: Eukaryota > Metazoa > Chordata > Mammalia > Artiodactyla > Tayassuidae > Catagonus > Catagonus wagneri. Next base: position 2,348,015 of record PVHT021183541.1, on the reverse strand, counting down.
CTGGCTTCACCCTTGCCACCTTCCCATGTCTCATCTCCTCATGGTGTCACACTGATTCTCATGACCCATCTTGAGTCAAAAGGTCAGAAATCAGAAGGTGGGTTAGAACTGCTGCCTTTTTTTAGGGCTGCACCCGCGGCATATGGAGGTTCCCAAGCTAGGGGTCGAACTGGAGCTATAGCCGCTGGCCTTCGCCACAGCCACAGCAACAAAGGATCTGAGCCACATCTATGACCTACACCACAGCTCACGGCAACGCCGGATCTCCAACCCACTGAGTGAGGCCAGGGATCGAACCTGCATCCTCATGGATAATAGATTCATTTCTGGTGTGCCACAACGGGAACTCCCAGAACTGCTGCATTTTTAAATCCTACCCCATCCCAATTCCAGTGTAGCTGATGCCTAAGAAGCTGCTGTATGGAACTAACAGAAACTCTCTGCTGCAGCGGCAGGGGTGGGTGTGGGTAAGAGCAGGCTCTACAGCTGGGCAGCCTAGGTTCCCATCCCGGCGATACCACTTCCCAGCTGTGTAGCTCTGTGACAAGTTACTTTTCTGGCCGGGCCTCAGTTTTCCCATCTGAAAAATGGCGTTGATGGTTCTAGGCACAAGCGAGTTAATACCTGTAAAGTTCTTGGGACTCTGCCTGACCTATAATGTGCCTACAGTAAACAGCCTGAGCTAATATTTATCCAGTACATGGATAATTTCTGGGCATGTTGCCCTGGACAGAACTTGGGCATTTGGCCAAACCTAGTGCACAGGTGACTAGGAACTGGTGCCTTGCTTTTGTCACTAAAGAGGAGAAGGGGTTTGGAGATAAATAGCCAGAGAGATCAGGCAGTCAAGGAAGTGATGTTGGGAGCCCTCGTGGCTGGAAGAGGCGAGCAACCCTTGGGATCTTTCTTCCAGTCGAGATCAATAATAATCCCAGCTGAAATATAGATCTTTGTGTGTGTGTGTGTGTGTGTGTGTCTTTTTAGGGCCGCACCTGTGGCATATGGAGGTTCTCAGGCTAGGGGTCAAATAGGAGCTGTAGTCTCCGGCCTGTACCATAGCCACAGCCGCAGCAACACCAGATCTGAGCTGCCTCTGTGACCTACACCACAGCTCATGGCAATGCTGGATCCTTAACCCACTGAGCGAGGCCAGGTATCGAACATGCATTCTCATGGATGCTAGTCAGATTTGTTTCTGCTGAGCCCCAATGGGAACTCCCATAGATCACTTCATTGTGTACAAAAAGCTTTCAACGCATTTCAGTTGGTATCTTGTTTCATCTAAAATTCCTGTGAGGTTGGGAGCATATGGTGTCTGTTTTACAGACCTGTTCCATTTTGTTTAATGCAATGCTGGCTGTAAGAGACTCCAAATAGGAGGTCCCAAGTGGGACCGTGGTGAAGATCCAATCACATTCAAGGGTTCAGCACACCAGACGTGCCTCATACCTGGAAGTCGTCTGTAAGACATGAGCCACAGTCTTTTATTTTTCTTGGTGAGAGAGTGTATAGGTTTAAGTCAGCTGCTGTAGCAAACAAACCCAGAAAATGTAAAGGAGATGCCCGGTGGGTGTTTCTTTCCTGATTGTGTGTTAAATCCAAATCTAGTGGGTGACTCTACTCCAAGTGCCTACGGTGGGACCCAAACTGCTTTTATCTCCCAGCAGCACTATATCCAAGGGGAGAGAATGGAGGATGGCAGGGGAGGTGCCTGAACTCCAGCCCCGGCTGCTGTGGGCGCCTCCTGACTTCCAGGGAGGCTGAGAAACATGGTCGGGCCACGTGCCGAGCCCAGCAGCTGGCCCTGGTGGGCACGTGATCAGAGGCGGCGATTTGTCTCCTGGGTCATTAGGTATGCCCCTGTGGGCATCATGTTCCTGGTGGCCAGCAAGATCGTGGAGATGGAGGACGTGGGGATGCTCTTCACCATTCTGGGCAAATACCTCCTGTGCTGTCTGCTCGGCCACACCATCCACGGGCTCCTGGTGCTGCCTCTCATCTACTTCATCTTCACGCGCAAAAACCCCTACCGCTTCCTGTGGGGCATCGTGACGCCACTGGCCACTGCCTTCGGAACCTCCTCCAGGTACGACCTTGGGGCAGGCCAGGGTGGGGTTTTTAAGTCTAAGGGGCCTGGAATGGCATCAGATTTCCAAAATACCCCTGACATTATGTTTGGAGATGTGGGGTCTAAGTATAGTGGCCATACCTTTTTTTTTTTTTTTTTTGCTTTTTTAGGGCCGCACACGCGGCATATGGAGTTTCCCAGGATAGGGGTCGAATTGGAGCCACAGCCACAGCAACGTCAGATCGGAGCCGTGTCTGTGACCTACACCACAGCTCACGGGAACGCTGAATCCTTAACCCACTGAGCGAGGCCTGGGATCAAACCTGCCACCTCATGGTTCCTAGTCGGATTCGTTTCTGCTGGGCCACTACGGGAACTCCTTGGAAGCATACTTATAAGTTTCTCGTAAGTTCCTGGAACAACCCGTCCCCTGAACCTCCTCCTTGGAGATTTAGTCCTCCCTTCCTAAGAAGCCTGAACTTGGGGACTCTTAGTGCTTTACCCTGGATCCCACTTCTAAAAGCTTCCATCTCTTGGGTGTTCTCAACCCTCCCTATTGCAACATCCCCAAATTTAGAGGAATTCTTAGTCAAGGTCTGGGAAATGAGGAAAGGCTGAGCGTCAGACGTTCTAGAATTTATTTATTGTTATTATTATCATTATTATTTTTATTTTTTTGTCTTTTCTACGGCCACACCTGCGACCTATGGAGATTCCCAGGCTGGGGGTCAAATCGGAGCTGTAGCCACCGGCCTACACCACAGCCACAGCAACGCCGGATCCTTAACCTACTGAGCGAGGCCGGGGATCGAACCCGCAACCTCGTGGTTCCTAGTCGGATTCGTTAACCACTGGGCCACGACGGGAACTCCAGATGTTCTAGAATTTAGATATGTATATGTATTTTGAGGAATAGCAGTCAATACTCTCCCTGGGAGTCCAGGATACCCTGTATTTTGGGATGCTCCCTTTCTGTGGGCTCCCTAGTGCTTTCTGGCTCTGGGAAGAGAAGAGCATGGAGAGCTGGGCAAGGCTGAGGGCAGCGGGAGGACGACTGGGGATGTGAGAAGCTGGAGGTCTGGGCTGGTGCACGGAGCTTGTGCTGGTGTGGGCGTGGCCTGGTCTAGGGGATGGTCAGGAGAGGTGGAGGCGTGGCTTGGGCGATGATGGGAGGGGCCAGGCTGGGCTGCCTGGAGCTAGTGCTAACTCACATCCTTGGTCCCTCGCAGCTCTGCCACGCTGCCGCTGATGATGAAGTGCATCGAGGAGAAGAATGGCGTGGCCAAGCACATCAGCCGCTTCATTCTGCCCATTGGTGCCACTGTCAACATGGACGGTGCGGCGCTCTTCCAGTGCGTGGCCGCGGTGTTCATTGCACAGCTCAACCAGCGATCCTTGGACTTTGTGAACATTATCACTATCCTGTGAGTGAGGGGTTGGGGGGGCTGTGGCTAGAACCCCCGATCCACCTGACTCCCCCGCTTGAGGATGGACACAGACTGGGAAGAGCGGCCCTCTCCCGGCCTCTCCCACTCTGGAGGGCCCTGACCTCCCTTCTCCTCCCCCAGGGTCACTGCCACTGCATCCAGTGTGGGCGCAGCTGGCATTCCCGCTGGAGGTATCCTCACTCTGGCCATCATCCTCGAGGCAGTCAACCTACCAGTTCACGACATCTCTTTGATCTTGGCTATGGACTGGCTAGTGTGAGTGTGGGTTTGGGGCTTGGGGGGGGTGGGGCCTGGGTGCTCCTGGGAAAGGAGAACAGGAGGGTCACTGAGAGCCTCTGTGCAGAAGCGGAGAGGAAGGAGGAATTCTAGAAGAAAGGGAATGGAACCTTGAGTGTTCCAGTCAGAGGGAAGGAAGGGATCTTTGGGGTTCCGAGAGGAACCCCAGAAAGGTAGCATGCCCCAGTGGTTAACAGAGCAAACTCCTAGGCCAGGCTCCCAGAGCCACTATTGCTGGCTTTTATGACCTTGGGCAAGTACTTAATCTCCCCATGTCTCAGTTTCTCAATCTGTAAAGTGGAGAGAATAGTTTCCCGTGGAGGCTTAGGTGGTTTCATGCATGTGACTCTCTTAGAACAACTACTCAGAAAGGTAAGTAGTAAATGCTACGAAATTGTTAGCTTTCACGGCTAAACTACTAAGTGCATAAAGGTTAGAAGACAGTTTGGCTTCAAAGAGTTCCCACTGTGGCTCAGTGGATTAAGAACCTGACACAGTGTCTGTACGGATGCAGATTCAATCCCTGGTCTTGTTCAGTGGGTTCAGGATCGGGCGTTGCCGTGGCTGTGGTGTAGGCCGGCAGCTACAGCTGCAACTGGACTCCTAGCCTGGGAACCTCCACATGCTGCGGTTTAAACCCAAGAGAATTGAAAACATATCTACACGTAAACCATCTATAATGGAAAAAATAAAAATCATTAAAAAAAAAAGAAAACATATCCACAAAAACTTGTACGTGAACGTTCCTAGCAGCACTATTCATAAGCATGAACAGGTGGAAACAATGCAAATGCCCGTCAATTGATGAATGGATAAACCAAGTGTCATAGATCTATACAGTGGAATATTATTCAGCCATAAAGTGAAATGAAGCAGTGATACAACATACATACTCTAACATATGACCCTTGAAAACATGATGCCAAGAAACCAGACACAAAGGAGCACATCATATATGATCCCATTTATATGAGTGGTTCATAATAGGCAAATCTCGGAGTTCCCATTGTGGTGCAGTGGAAACGAATCTGACTAGTAACCATGAAGTTGCAGGTTCGATCCTTGGCCTCGCTCGGTGGATTAAGGATCTGGCATTGACATGAGCTGTGGTGTAGGTTGCAGATGCACTCAGATCCTGTGTTGATGTGGCTGTGGTGTAGGCTGGCGGCTACAGCTCTGATTCGAACCCTAGCCTGGGAACCTCCATATGCCACAGGTGGGGCCCTAAAAAAAGGCAAAAGAAAAACAAAAACAAAAAACAAAAAAAGAATAGGGGTGGGTGGGAAGAAATGGAGGATAACTGTTTCATGGGTATGAAGGTTTCTTTCTGGAGCAGTGAAATAAATAAAATAACGACTGGGTGCTATGCTTTTATTATTTAATTTTATTTTTTTAGGGCCACAACTGCGGCCTATGGACGTTCCTAGGCTAGGGGTTGAATTGGAGCTGTAGCCACCGGTCTACACCACAGCTCACGGCAATGCTGGATCCTTAACCTACTGAGTGAGGCCAGGGATGGAACGTGCATCTTCGTGGATGCTAGTCAGATTCGTTTCTGCTGAGCCACGACGGGACCTCCAGGCTTATATGCTTTCAGAGGGTGAATTTTACGACATCTGAATTATATCTCAATTTTTTTTTTTTTAAAGGGCATACACACCCACACAAAAAGTATCTGAAGAGGAAGGAAAAAATCCTTAGGATTCTAGGGAGGAGAAAGGCCTGGGGGAGATCTTCGTATTTCAGAGGGAAGAGGCATTGCTGGGTCTCCCAGGGCCCTCAGGAAAGGGAGAGATAATTTTTTTTTTTGGCTGCCCCCATGCAAATGGAAATTCCTGGGCCAGGTAGCAAATCTGATTGCCAGCTGTGGCAATGCCAGATCCTTAGCCCACTGCTCTGGTCTGGGGGATTGAACATGAGCCCCTGCAGTGGATCTTTAACTCACTGTGCCACAGGGGAACTCGACGTTTTATTCTTTTTTTTCTTTTTTCCTTTTTTTTTTCCTTTTTAGGGCCTCACCCTTGGCATATGGAAGTTCCCAGGCTAGGGGTCGAATTGGAGCTGCAGCTGCTGGCCCACGCCACAGTCACAGCAACGCCAGATCTAAGCCACACCTCTTGGCGGCAACACTGGATCCTTTACCCACTGAGGGAGGCCGGGGATCAAACCCTCATCCTCGTGGATATTAGTCAGGTTCTTAACCAACTGAGCTGCAAAGGAAACTCCCCCCAATTTTTTTTTATCTTTTTTTTTTTTTTCCTTGGCTGTGGCGTGTAGCGGCTTGATGTGGGATTTCAGTTCCCAGACCAGGAACTGAACCTGGGCCATAGCGGTGACAGCGTTCTAACCACTAGACCAGGGAGGGGTGAATTTTAGAGGTTCCGGAAGGAACAAATCTTGTGTTCTGTTGGAAGAAGGATCACTCGGAATCCAGGGAGGGTTGTAAGGCAGAGAAAGTATGATGGGACATGTGGGGATTCCAGGGGAAGGAAGGTGGGTAGGGTTCCAGCGTTCTGGAGGAAAAGATCTTTAAGCTTTTACAGGACGGTTCCCAGGATATTTGGGATCCTGGGAGGATGGCGAGATAAGCTTCTGGGTTCTGGAGAAGTAGAACAGGGCTCTGTGAAGGAGGGCTTGATGGGGTCTTCAAGATTCCAGGGGCTAGAGTTCCCTGGTGGCCTAGCGGTCATCACTGCTGTGGCACAGGTTCGATCCCTGGCCCAGGAACTACAGCAAGAAAAAGATACCGGGGGGGGGGGGGCGGGGGCGGGGAGGACTGGTCCCTGGGCCCCTCGGCTCTCACTCACTGAACCCTGCCCTGTTCCTCCTTCAGGGACCGGTCCTGTACTGTCCTCAATGTGGAAGGTGATGCCTTTGGGGCAGGACTCCTCCAAAGCTACATGGATCGTACAGAGGCCCGCAGCTCCGTGCCCGAGCTGATCCAGGTGAAGAGTGAGACGCCCCTGGCCTTGCTGCCCGTCCCCACTGAGGAGGGGAACCCTCTTCTCAGACGTGCTCCAGGACCCGGTGGGGACCCGGACCTCTGTGAGGAGTCAGTCATGTAAATCCCAGCAGGGGGCTTCCCCGCCCTGAACATCTGGGAGGCTTCGCCGCCGCTGGAGCACCGGTGTTTGCTTGTATGTGTGGGCGTGTCCGTCCCCAAATCTCCTCAGTCCTCGACTTGTCCCCACCGAAGGCTAGGAAATGACAAGACGGAGAAGTAGGGGCCTCCACACCCCATCCTGGGAGCCTGCCCGACTCAGGGCACAGGATACCGGTCACCACAGGGAACTCTGCCCTCTGAGAGAAGGATGTTCTGACAAGTTGCTGACTTCTTTGCCGGTCATTTTGGTGGAAGCTATAGCTCTAGCTCCGTGTGTGTGTGACTCTCTGCCAACGTCCCACCCTGTCCCCAGGCCTCTGTTCCCTCTACAGTAACAGAAACACTCCCGGGAACCCTGAGGGGAGACTGAGGATAAATACCGATGCTATTCGAGAGGACTTTTTTTTTTTTTTAGCAATAAAATTGTTAAGTATATATAATCAGATGTTTTTAAGAATTTGACTACAAGTGCAAGCTACATAGAAAACAACAAACACACCAAAAACGAACGAAAAAACCTGATAGGAGTTCCTCTTGGAGCTTGGTGGGTTAAGAACCTGACATAGTGTTGCTGAGGGCTCGGGTTCAATCCCTGGCCTTGCTCAGTGGGTTAAGGATCTGGTGTTGCCACAAGTTGCGGTGCAGTTTGCAGATGCGGCTTGGATCCGGTGTGGCTGTGGCTGTGGCTGTGGCGTAGGCTGGCAGCTGTAGGTCTGATTGGAACCCTAGCCTGGGAGCTTTCCAAATGCCTCAGGTACACCTGTAAAAAGGAAAAAAAAAAAACCCGATAAATTGGACTTCTTTGAAATAAAATAACTGTTCATCAAAAAACACCACTGAGGAGTTCTCTGGTGGTACAGTGGGTTAAGGATCCTGTGTTGTCACTGCTGTGGCATGGATTTGATCCTCAACCCAGGAACTTCCACGCGAACCCAGCCAAAAATAAAAATCCCAGAACAAACTACCATCAGAAAGCACAACGAGATACCCCTCCACCCACTTAAATATCTACTTACCATGAAACTCCTGAATCCTGGTCCTGGGTATTTACCCAAGAGAAATGAAGACGGTTCACACAAAAACTGGTACCAAATGTTTATAGCTGCTCTCTTAAATTGCCAACATTTAGAAACTGATCGTTTGGATCAGCCGGTAACAGTCATCATTCATTTGATGGGAGGCTGCTCGGCCAAAAAAAAAAAGATATACTCAAGTTGGGTGCATCTCACAGATAACATTTTTATTTTTAAATCGCTGGTACGTGCAGTAGATTGACGGGATCTTGGTTCTTAGTGGGTTAAAGATCCGGCGTTGCCGTGAGCTGCGGTGCAGGTTGCAGATGCCTCTCAGACCTGGGCTGCAGTGGTGAAAGTGCCAAACCCTAACCATCAGGTTATAACCTCATAACGTGTTGAAAGGAACTGGAAATAGTACATGCTGTGTAATTCCAGGTCTTTGAGATCTAAACAGGCTAAACTGATCTACAGTGAGAGAAGTCAGGACAGTGGTGACCTGTGGGGATTTATGGAGGCAGAGGGCACAAGGGAACTTCCTGTGACACAGTAAATGTTGTGTATCTTGATATGACTAATGCTTACAGAGATGTAAACATTAGGAAAAATTAACCGGTACTCTTAGTGTGTGCATAATATAACCTAGGTATGTTATCTTCTAGGTAATAATTTTGTACAGCCCATGGCAAACTCCTCCCACTGTAACCAGCACCATAGGAATGCAGGTATTGCTTCAGTTATCATAAGAGTTCTACTGATGTCTTGGTCTTTTTTTTTTCTTTTTGGCTGTGTCCAAGGCATGTGGAAGTTCCGGGGCCAGGGATCGAACCCTTGCTACAGCAGTGACTCGAGCCGCAGTGATAATGGTGGATCCTTAACCCACTGAGCCATCAGGGAACTCCCTTGCTCTCTTAAACCCCGAACTCCCTGTTTGAATCAAAAACCTGCTGCTGGACTTTCGTGTGGCCACGAGCTATGGTGTAGGTTGCAGATGTGGCTTGGATCTGGTGTAGGCCTGCAGCTGTAGCTCCAATTGGACCCCCTAGCCAAGGAACCGCCATGTGCCACAGGTGCAGCCCTAAAAAAAAAAAAACAGTAGTGGAGTTCCCACTGTGACTCAGCAAGTTAAGAACCCGACATAGTGTCCATGAGGATGCAGGTTCGATGCCTGGCCTCACTCAGTGGGTTAAGGATCTGGCCTTGCTGTGGCTGTGGCGTAGGCTGGCAGCTGCAGCTCCGATTCAACCCCTAGCCCAGGAACTTCCTTATGCCGCAGGTGCAGCTTTAAAAAGAAAACAAACAAACAAAAAAACACAGTGGTCCCACTACCTCTGAATTTCCTTGTGTTCCTTTGCAGACTTTCCCTCCCTCCACTGCCAGGCTTAGGCCACCACTAATCTGCTTTTGGCCCCTAAGGATTCGTTTTTGTCTCTTCCAGAATTTCAAATTAGATTTAGAACAATCATATATAACATGTAGATCAGCTTCTTTTCCTCAGCCTGATGCTTTGAGATTTAGTCATGTTTTTACACGTATCGGTAGCTCACTTCTTTTTATTTTCCCCTTTATCGCTGAGGAGTATTCCATTGTCTAGATGTACTGTGTGTCTCACATGTTCGTGGCCATTGGGTAGTTTCCAGTTTGGAGCGATCAGGCATAAAGGTGCGTTAGAAACATGTCTTTTCGTGCCATCCGCCTTTCAGAGCAAATATTTTGTCATGTCTGGGGTGATACACAGAAGATTTGCTGCTTGGTAAACGCATTGGCCCATCTAACAGCGCCTGGGACAGGCACCCCCCTCACTCCCACTGTGCCTGGTGTTAACCCCTAGGCTGCTAGGTCAGGGGGAGACCCAGGGGGCCCCTGGGGAGAGCCAGGAAGGTAATAATAGGGGACCATTGGTGGTGGCCATTTACCAACGGATTAATAACCCATAATTTTTTTTTTGCTTTTTAGGGCTGCACCCTCAGGATATGGAAAGTTCCCACGCTAGGGGTCAAATTGGAGCTGCAGCTGCTAGCTATGTCACAGCTCACGGCAACCCCAGATCCTTAATCCACTGAACGAAGCCAGGGGTGTAACCTGCATCCTCATGGACACCAGATGGATTTGGGGTTTGTTTCCACTGCGCCACAACGGGAACTCCCAATGACCCATAATTTAATATTGTTGTGTTTAGACCACAGGTATGGTCACACCAGTGCATGTGCTGGCCTGAATGTCAGCTCTGGGAAAAGTCCTCTTGGCTCTCCTGAAATGAAGCTCATAGGGTTATGTTACCTATTGCACATATTAAAAATGATCCATGGGAGTTCCCTGGTAGCTCAGCAGGTTAAAGACCTGGCATTGTTACAGCTGTGGCACTGGTTTGATCTCTGGACCAGGAAGTTCTACATGCCGTGGGCTCTGCCAAAAAAAAAAAAAAAAAAGGGGAATCCCAGCTGCTCAGCTGCTGTCTCGCCTTTTGAGATGGACTGCGTTTTGTCTACGGAATATGTATCTTCTAGGCTGATCTCTCCTGAGATGGCCCATATTCTATCAGTAAACCTACTTCTTACCTAAAAAAAAAAAGCCCGTATTGCCTAAATTGTAATAAAAAGGAGAAACAGGAGTTCCCGTCGTGGTGCAGCGGAAACGAATCCGACTAGGAACGATGAGGTTGTGGGTTCGATCCCTGGCCTCACTCAGTGGGTTAAGGATCCGGTGTTGCCATGAGCTGTGGTGTAGGTCACAGATGCGGCTTGCATCCTGCGTTGCTGAGGCTGTGGCGTAGGCTGGCAGCTGTAGCTCCGATTAGACCCCTAGCCTGGGAATCTCCATATGCTGCGGGTACAGCCTTAAAAAGCAAAATAAATAAATAAATAAATAGAAAATAAAGAGAAATAAAAGGATAGGAATTTGTAATATACATTTCATTTTTTGCTTTTTTGGCCGCACTTGTGGCATGAGGAAGTTCCTGGACCAGGGATCAAACCTGTGTCTTGACAGCGACCTGAACCACAGCAGTGACAACACTGGATCTTTAATCCTCTGAGCCACAAGGGAACTCCTAATATCCATTTTAATATGCAAATATGTGAGGCCACATTCCCGGAACCTGAGGAGGCAGCCAAACATTTATGCCTATAAAGCTGGCGGCTCCCAACACTGGCTGTAAACAAGCAGTGTAGCTATCAAATTACAGAGAACCTGGTGGAACGTGGTTTTCTGAAATTGCTGACAATCCTTGGCCAAGTTTTAAACAAAACATAATACACACTTCCCTCATGTTACATGGTAGTTGCCCTGCCTGGAAAATTGAGAACTTAGGAAAATCTTCCAAAAAGGACCTTTGTGTTTGCCTAAGGAGTTAGGTTCTGGGCTCAGATAATTGTTTTTTGTGGTTGTTTTGCTTTTTAGGCCACACTTGTGGCAAATGGAAGTACCTGGGCTCAGGGTCAAATCAGAGCTATCAGAACTATATCTGAGGAGTTCCCGTCATGGCTCAGTGGTTAACAAACCCGACTAGTATCCATGAGGTTGCAGGTTTGATCCCTGGCCTCGCTCAGTGGGTTAAGGATCTGGTGTTGCCGTGAGCTGGGGTGTAGGTCACAGACGCGGCTCGGATCTGGCGTTGCTGTGGCTGTGGCGTAGGCCGGCAGCTGTAGCTCCGATTCAACCCCCAGCCTGGGGACCTCCATATGCCGCGCTGTGACCCTAAAAAGGCAAAAAAAAAAAAAAAAAACCCATGTCTGCGACCTTCACTGCAGCTCACAGCAACACTGGATCCTTAACCCATTGAGTGAGGCCAGGGACCCTCATAGATACTACTCAGGTTCGTAAGCCGCAACGTGAATGCCTGGGCTCAGATTATTCTTAACCAGGTTTTTCTAAGTAAGGCTAAAATTTCATTAGTTTGTACTGGTATGCACTAGTTGTTAAAATACGGAAATACTTCTCCTCTGGCTGGTTAGCAGAATAAGAGTACTGAGAAAGCAGTAAAATTCAATAACACATTGCAACAAATTCATTAGTTCAAGTTATTTGTTGTGATGGGTCCTCTGTCATCTCATTACTTAGTTGATAATAAAGATACTGAGTTTTATTCAAAGCTATCAGATATTATTATAAGGGCTAGAAAAGTTTCAAATGTAACTGCTGTCAGTTCAGGAACAGCAACGAGAAAACACCAAAACGCTAAGGTTGATGTTAAGAGAAATTTTTTATTGAGATCTCACGTGCTGAATGATTCTAATTTTTTTTCTTTTTAATGGATACACCCATGGCATATAGAAGTTCCTGGGCCAGGAGTTCCCGTCGTGGCGCAGTGGTTAACGAATC